>LQRL01157363.1:35137-57110 GCA_001703475.1 Hydroides elegans
TATTTGGTTCCGCATGTGTTGTTTGAGCGGTGTGGGAGTATAGAGATTTCGGTGCCATGAAAGTGTGGGTTGGTTTGCAGATGTGACGGGTTTAATATGATAATTTGTGACAATCACGAAGGATTTGTACATTACGTAATAACTGCCATAAAGATGCAATGATTTTTGTTTATGAATATATGTCATTTATGTCATGTTGATGCAACCAACTATTTGTATAAATAATGGCAATGGATCAAGAGTGATATGATAGGGTATATCGAGAGTATCAAGTGTAAATTAAATAAAAATACTCTTTAATATGTTATAACACACTGTGCATATACATTAAATGTGATATATGTATATGATAAAATGGTTTTACGTAAAATTATATGCATACACAAATAACAAGGATATATGAGTGAATTGTGGCTACAATAAAGCATCACCTCGAGTGAAATCTCTGCTTGAGACATTTAAGTTCGGATATTAGTCATATTTTGGAACATAACTTAATAAAATCATGGGTTGCTGTGTAAAACCTGTCATGGTTAATCTGGTAAATAATTAATTGCACCCATATTTAATGAGTATATTTGTTATATTTCTTGTAACCATTTTATTACCTTACCGCTATGGCAAAGCCGGAGTTACTAATATCAAGCCTTGCTCAGAGAATTGAATTAAAACCGCTTGACTTAACAATAAGTCAAGTTAACTTTATTTTAGAAACCTTTCAAGACCGGCCTTTTGTATGAATATGAGTATTATATCTTTAGATTTCAATCCTTGTGTTTGCCGATAAAACAACTTTAACACATATTTTTGTTTGCATTTTATTTCTTAAAAAATTTGTTGTTTTTTTTTAATAGATTTATAAATTCATATCCTCTTTTTTCCCTCCAGATTGAGCTGCTGTCGGGCAAGGCGCAGAACGGCAGCGGTGGCCCGGGCGGATCGGCCATCGGCTTAGACGGTGGCGACCAGGATAGTAGCAGTGGGGGCGGAAAAGGAGGAGGCGGTCAGAAGGGAAGCATCAAGGGCATGTGGAAGAAGGTACGCGTTGAAAGAAATATCCATTGAAATAATAATCATCCTTATTATCAATAAATCAAATTCAAATCATATCCATTTAGTAAAATTCCTTCGATTTATTTTAGCCCCATACCATTTGGTCCCTTATCTTGGGTCGTTTTTTTAACAGGTAGTTCCGCTAGATGTGTTTTTATTTAAGTAAACGAGCTTTATAACCATGCAAACGCATCCGTACAAAAACAAATAACTGCTAGAATATTCACTTCAATACATGTGGTCCATGAAGGTTTATTTTAGCGGTAAGACTCGTTTTGGAATAGCGATATACATTATATGTAACCGATCATAAAGATAAGTTAATACATCTCATCGCAGGCGTTCAAAAGTCTCAAATCGCGCGAACCCAAGTCACCACATGGCAGAACGGGTTCTGAGACGGAGAGCACGGGCGGGAGTGCGGCGTCGACGCCCGTGTCCGAAATGGCGCCATCGAGTGGAGGGGGAGTGGGCAGTGAGAAGCCGCCTTATAAGAGAATGGTGAGTGCTGATTGGATATAAATATGATGTTAATTTTATTTTGGGTTTGAGAGTCAGAAGTCGCCCAGTGAATGAGATGGTAGTTTCAAAGTGGTGAAGTACATGCTCAATGGGCTAGATAAAAGGACAGATATACCGCAAGCCTATATAGTATCTCATATGATATGCGCCTCAATGTATCTCATATGCTCAAATATATGTATAAGACATATAACGAGCCATAGGATGTATATCAAAGACTTGACCTTAAAGTCTATCGTGGTATCGCGAAAGCGTAGTTTACGACTGTGGATATCCGAATATAGACAGTTTATATATCTCTAGCTTTTCAAGTACATGATGACTTTAACTAGTGTTTTAGAAAAATGAATAGATAGTCTCGATATTATTTGAATTGCTCCTAATATACACAAGATCAAATGACAGTTAACTTATATCCTTACCAAAAATATGTTGATTAAACATATGGTTTTGCACGATTCCTTTCATATATTCTCTGACAACGGGTTAGAATCTTTCGGCGCCATTCAGAACTCGTAAACTAGATTAAGAATTTTAATATCTTATCTCGGACAAAAGAGAACAAAAGAGAAAAGGAGTAGGAGGAAGTATAGGCGTGAGGCAGTTTGAAACAATTCATTGCTCATTAAGACCTCGAATCGTGATAGAGAACCAGGCATTTTTCTTACATCTACAGAAATTGTTCCTTGTTCCGCTAACAAGATTTTTGCATAGGCATTTGGCCTATATATTTTTTGAATAAGTGTCTTATTCTTCAGGATACCGTATTCATCAACGTGTGCCATTATACTTTAAGAATGGAGAGTCCCTTCTCCTCGGATCAACTTGTGTTTTTCACCGAAATCTTGAAAGGTCTTTTGTAACAATTTCCCGGAAAAGTGAACCAAGAACCTTGTTGATGTCGGATACTCGGGTAGACAGACATGTATTTTATCATTCGCCCTTAAGCCAAACCCACATTGCACTAACGTCAAGTTCTAAAAGTTTATATTATGACGTCAATGTGTTCATTTGACGGTGTCAGTTTGAACCGTTTCGCATCTTAATATTACTGATGTCACAGTTATACTTTTACTGTTGCAATGCTTCGGCCAATGCCGTAGTAGGAAAACATGACAAGGACATTACAGCGCTAAAATAACGCTCAGTGAGGAAAACGTTAATGTCTAGAGGAAACGTCGCTACAAACGTAACTTCCCACTGTGAAGAGGCTATCATATGCTTACTTGGTTCATGACTTTGCTATACTAGATATTGCTTATGAAATCGATCCGACCATAAGCATTTATACTGTTTGATGTGAATGATAAACCCGGTTAACTGTATCCAGGGTCGGTTATAAAGAAAGATATTTTTTGTTCCTACCCTTGGGGAGTAAGTCTGTGAGTTTCTAGATATGTCTGTACTCGAAGTTGTTCTTTTGTGATTCTTATGCTTTTTAACTGTAAACCCCTTATCACATGGATGATGATTATTGCTAATATAGCATTATAGCTAGTATAAACAAATAAGCTAATGTTTTCCACCTTCAATTAAATGAAATTTAACAACACATCACTTTTAGACAGGTAAATAGTTCTATAGCTTTGGGTCACAGTAACTTTCAAGATTTGTATATAACATAAAATAGGTATTTTAAACTCAAATTACAAATTATAGACTTTATTTCAAAGGCTAATAATTAAGAACTGGAATCTAATGACTCACTGTTATCCCAAAAAGTGAGCGCACATGGTGGCGATCCCATACAGTTCATCTTAAATTATACATAAACATTATTTTAAGACATTATTTAAAGTCTCATAGGAACTGGAATCTGTGACTCACTGTTATCCCAAAAAGTGAGCGCACCTGGCGGCGATCCCATAATGCTCTTTAATACAGTGACTTGGCAAGGGAAGGCCATTATCACCATTAGTGGCTCATTCGATAACAACGGTGCTTAAGCACCTTACTGATTTCGCTGGTCGTACGCGCTGTTACTCCAGCGATAGGATTTTGGCGACCCGGAGAATAGCGAAGTGGGAAATTCGGTTTTTGGGTTCTCGTTCGATAAATAAAAAAGTAAATTTAAAAATAGGGTTCCGGGAAATATCTAGATTGTTTTTTTTATGTTTTAGGATTTTGGAACATTTCAGTTATAAATAAATATACGAAACTGTTGTGCTATTCTTGTCCGATAAATGAAACATGGGTGAAAAAAGGCCATAAGGATCACGGGACAAATGCCAAGAAGAATTCGGTTTTTCGGTTTGGTGACCTACATGTATATATATAATAAAATAATAGATGTAGTTGAAGATTGGGTTTCGGATATTTAAAGAGTCTGAATGTCACGTAATACTTTATAATACTTGATCTAGGGTTCAATTTAAAGACATACATATAAATGCTTTTATTTTACCATATTATATGATACGTTTTGACGTTTGCACATAATCGATGTATAGTATACACAGAGTATTGCCATTTTCTTGTTATGGATTTGGAGTAAATATTTTGAACCGAATCCTATAACACGTTTGCGTTCAGTCTATTTCGTAAACCAAAACCCCTAAACCATAACATTTCGAATTATTCATTTAGCCATTTTCTTTAACCCTTTACCCGTTTGCTTTTCAGATGTCCTCCACTTGCCTGCCAGAATCCGTTTCCTTCCCCGGTCGCTCAACCCCTAAAACCCCTTTGCGACGCACTATGTCTGACCTCCCTACCAAACGATTTAATTCGAGCTCTAGCTCTCTCTCCACTCTCCTTAACAGGGTAAGCGCGCATGCGCTAACGGAAGGATATATTTGAATTGTTATAACCTATATGTATGGCGTTTGATTTATTAACGCATGAGCAGTTTGGATTATTGGATAACTGAACAGTTTCAGACAGATTATAGTGTTAAGTGTAAAATTGGCGCATGATTAGCCAGAGGTTCAAAGAGAATTAGACTTTATAGAGTCCTCGATCGCGTATGTACAAAATTGGGAATCAATTTATTTTTGAAATCGAACTAGAAGCGGTGACTAAGCAACGAAATCGATTATACATTGTAATTTATAGTCTCCAGATTCTACATGTTTGAGCGGAATTTTAAAATTATTCTTCTTTGGTTCAGGGTTTGATAGTATGCATTAAGTAAGCTTAATTGTCTCAACAAACATATGAACATAACTATACAATAACATTTTTTGAAGAGAAATTCCAACTATATGATCAATCAAACTAAAGAACACGATAGACGGACACCTCGGATAGTATTATCCACGTCGTTTTTTATGTTTTACCAAAATCTTTAGCTTTGTAATGAACTCTTATTAGAAGATACATCCTTAGCCGGACACTTCTGATATATAGCATTACATTCGCCCTTTTCCTTTCAAATAATATCAAATAAGAAATCGTTAGTATGTGTTGATGTGTATAATATACAAAAACATATTAATTGTATATAATTTGACTAATCTGCATGGCATTCTCCCAGCAGTCTGGCCTTCCTCCCCAACTGTACGCTGACTGGCAACAGGTTTGATCCCCAGTTCTAATTCGATTACTTTTATAACGTTTTCTTGTTTTGGCATGTTTTGAAATGATATTTTCCTTTTCACTTCATTCTTGAAATTCTAATATTTGAATGTAATCTAATATATATGTATGTTTTTTTTTTCATCTATTTGTGTGATTGTGTGCTTATTTACAAATCCAAAATTGATAACAAGATACAATTATTTACCTTAATATAACTATCGTAATTAATTATTCATATTTATGTTTATGAATTCGTTTATGTTTGGGAGGCATCTCTATTAAATTGTGATTGATATCATAGTGGGTCCCTGTTTATATATTTTCACTTTAACTATCTATATATCTATCTATCTATCTGTCTCCCTTTCTTTCCACCTATCTCTCTATATTTGAGTTAGTTTCTTGCGTATTTTATTGCATAATGTCTTAAAACCTGTAACATTGGCGCTGTATTGGCATGACAATATGCTAACGTTGACTTACTTGATTCCAGACATTAACTCCATATTCTAAGCATGTTTAATCAACATTTTCTTTTTCATTTAATATTACATTGTATTATTTTTTAAAGTTATTCATTATTTATGCCCCATAACTTGTTTATGTTTTTAGTATTTCTTGCATGCTATTATAAATACCTATTATTATTTTCTCATTAAGTCATTTTACTAATGATTAATAAAAAGTAAAATGTCATTTTTACTTTGTTTGGCCCTTAAATCCATAAACGCACCTTATTGTAAAATTATTTTAAATAGAACGTATAATATCTTGCACATAGGGCTAGTTTATTAACAGTTATTCAAACTTATAATGTATAATAATAAATTTATATTTTCGTATGTTTCAGACGTCGCGCCAATCTTCCGTCAAGAAAGGATTTTTCAGAAAAGACTCAAAAGAATCGCCGAAAGAAGATCAGGAGGCGCCGGATGAAAGTAAGTAATACCATTTAAGAAAACAGTTATATATTCAAAACTAACCATTCTTATATCATCTAAGAAAAAAAGTTATATATATGTAATGCATTCTTCTACTAGTAAGGACATTCAATCACTCATTGTCATAGTAATTCATACGCTTCATTCAAAGACTTATGGTGAGGTACATTTTTTTGTCATTTAGTGGCCGCGATTTTCCGAAAGTTAGATCATTTTATAGTTAATTACAGAGAAGACTTACAATGAATTCAAAATGGCACCTCGTGTCCATATCATTGAGGGTTTAAATTGTTTTTTTTTTAATCTTATTTTTATCCTGAAAACTAAGATTATGTGTGTAATAGCAATCTGAAATTTATTGTAATTGTTGATATTTATTACAAGGAGCAAAAACAGATTTTAGAATAAAACAACATTTCAACGTGGGTTTAAAATACCTTTGTTTATAATACGCCTATTTTTTTAATATATCACAAGGATTGAATGTTTTCATTCTAGAACTTATTATTTTTTTTTATTTTTTTTTTTCATTCATTTAGCTAAATCTAATCAATTCCGATTCGATATGTGATGACATGAATTAAGTTTCGTTCGATATTTAAGCATTTTCCTGTGCAAAATGTGTTTTATCGAATAAAAATCATCTTCCATCGAAACTACCATGTTATAACCTTCAGTATAAAAAATGCAAAGGTGCTAGTATTCATGTATGTGGAATTATCACCTTAAACCATCCCATATTACAGATGCGCCCCTGGACCCTGTCTTCAGTCACCTCAAGTGCGCCGCGGCCAAAAAGAAGTCCGCATTGATGCACAGTCGCTCAATTTCCATGGATTCCGAGAACAGTGGCTCAGCGGTCGGCTCAAGGCCAAACCTCGACATGTTCCCGTCATACCCCTCATAGGTCATTCACCCCCTCAAGTTATCGATTTTTAATTGCCCGCTGCTGTATTAGTGTTGAGATGGAGACCGCTCCTTCTACAAGGTAGTTTATTTTGAGGGCGCGGAGTGATATGAGGAACTACTTTGTGTCCTTTGTTTTTCTATGGTGACCTTTATGTTTCAGTTGCTTGACCGAATTTTAACAGGTTGTCGAAAGAACCAATATTGAGTGCAAAGTAGGATATGGAATAAATATAAACAAACGTAATTCATACAATTAAAAAATAATCTGCATTCTTAATTGATTAAAAAATCTTTTCAGAACATGGTTCGTACCATAAGATTAATTATTTTAGTGTTTAAAAAACTGGAGCCTTACAATCTGCACTCGATATTTGTTTAACTAATTTACCCCCATACACATGTGTGACTAACCATTTAATACGTCTACCTACTATGTTTCGAACCGGGAGCCTCTTGCTTCAACAACCCATCCCCATTTTCATAAACTTATAAGAAATTGCTAATTGCCCTAACTCATCCAAAGTTTAGCACTCGATAAGCTATAAATAAAAAAAGAAACACAATACTAAATCTCATTATTATATAATATGTATGCGGTGTTTCTTTTTCGAGAGTTTTTTTCTGATTTTATAACAATCTACAATCAATAACACGTAAGAGATAATTCATGTGCTGACCCATAATGCAAATGAATAAACAGTTAATAGCCCTCAATTTGCAAATTTTGCAATAAAAAATAACGAAAAACATGAACAAATCAAACGAAGCAGGAGGTTAGTGGTTTGCACTAATTCCAACTTTGGATATTTCTATTCTTACAGCAATATATGGAGTCGTGATTTATCTTTTCTATGTTGCATTTATGTTCTATATGTCATTGCATACAGCACATCAACTATCTGTATTCTAACAATGATTCGTTTATTTATCCAGCCGAAGTGTACAGCACCCGTCCATTATAAAATACACCATTATAATACAAACAAAGTAAACAGCAATGTATGAGTATGATGTTAAAGAAATTCTGTATATTTTTTTGGTTTTCGAAACATGAGAAATACTTTTGCTGTTTACTGTTAACTGTATATAATAACATTATAACCTTAATGTACCATAACAGTTCCCTAATTATTGTTCCCCACTTATGTAACTTACCCTGGGTCACCAGCTTTTCCTTACATTTTTGGTCACTGATCAAGTGTATGGTCAATACCGTCTGCCCTACCGCACTCATCGTACAAATTATTCTCAAAAATATTATTTTCCGGTCAGAAAAACACACGACCTTTGACCCAGTTTACATTCAATATCCAATCAAATACCATTCCATCAACTACCACCAAATATACTAATCCATGTTCAAAACCTTCCTATCCCTTCCTAATAAGGAGACACAGCGACCATCGATCCGGTCTACAGCCTCCTGAAATGCGCCGCCGACCGCTCCCGCTCCACCATCCCGCCTCCAGGGGGCGGTGGTGGCGGGATGCCCGCTAATAAGCATGCGCATGCCTGTTGCCCACGTGCCGCCAACAACCAATCAAATAGCGGCGAGAATCCCGCGCGCACTGGTTCGCGCAGCTCAAGCCCGTCGTCTTCCGGTGAGTACTAGGGTACATGTGTACTTTTAGAAATAGATCGTAATATACATAACTAAATTTCTACTAATATTGGTACTAAATTATTTGAATTTAAAGAAAAAAGTTATGTATAGCATGGGGATTGATACTTAACATTATATTATGCATGGACTCAAGCTTTCATCAGAAAAACATTCCTAACTTTATTGTGTGTGCTACTTAATAATGACATATTCAAGAGTTTGAATTTGGCATGGGCGAAACTTTCCTGACATTGAAATACATGTACTGAGTATAACTTCATGAAAGCTCAAAATAAGCATTACACTTTACTAAGGGATGGATTTCCGAAATTGGGTTCTAAATTACCTTTGAAAAATAAAACAGATGCCAGTTAATCATTTGCACCACCAATTTACTTTGAAAGAAAAAGTAATGATTGTAATGCCTTGCCCTTTTCGTGTTTCGTGGATGAGCTCCAATTGAAATACAGAAAAACCATGATTACTAAATATATTTATATACCAATCAAACTATTTGATAAGTGATGAAGAAAACACTTCGCGAAGATCTCCTATGTATACAATTGTAGTACGTACCAGATCGCAATCTTAGATATTGCCTTGTTCAACATCTAAGATATTGCCTTGTCATTTGTGAGACTTGGCAAAATAGGAAGGTCGTGAAACAGACAATTTATGTTTTTGTGTTACATCTGTTAACACCCAATGTTGCTTATCTTATTCCGGAATACTAATAATCAATTCGCGGAATGGATTCCTATAATTAAACATTATTATGAATGATGAACCCATATATTCGTTAGGAATGCCTTAGACAAAACCTTTCGTGTGATATTTATGTTTGGAACGGGCATTTGTGTATTAACAATAAAAAAAAACCTGCATTTATGAAACCCGCTTAATACAGAAAACCTGCATATATGGAACCCGCTTTCGTAGAGTAGGTAGGTGCATTTACTTGTTTATTTTGTTGCATAAAAAGCTAACAACCGTAATTATTTAGTTTTTAGTAATAATCTAACCACTCTAAAATGTATATTAAGCATTCACATCATTTAACCTTATTCCAACAAATAGTTTTTGAATGAATACAATATGTACCAAGATGTTACCACTGTTTATTTCTTTGTTTTGTTAATTGTTTTTTTTTTGGCCATTTATCTCGCTTAATGTACGGTTTCTATTTCGAGTTTTTAATCTTATCACTAGCATTGGTCTTTTAGATATACTAAATTGAACAGAGTGGTATTGCAAAATAGAACGAGCGTTGAACGAAACATTTTGTTCGAGCTTTTCCCATCTGATAAGAAAACGAGTTTTTGCATGTAGCTAATTTGTTCCTGTTCACGCATGTTTGGCCAATTTATGGACTGTCTTTGTTTTTCATTAACATATATTATGTTTTTTTTTTACATAGAGAGCTACACGTAGCATTTAATTCCCCCACTCGGTAAGGGTCGTCCATATTATGTCGCAGTCGGATGTGACGTTGAGAGGACGACCTACTTTGGGCCCAAATGAAAGTTTTCCGGACGTCCTTTTGCGTCCCGGTATCCATAGAACGTCTTTTCTACGTCCGCGACGAATAAGGACATCCGGAAAACTCTAATAAGGACCAAAAGTACTGCGTCCGCCCAACGTCGTCCGTGGACGTCTTGCCGAGTGGGTTGCCGTTTTATCGGCAATTGACGTTTGATCTTAAATATCGGTCTATAAGCAGAGGTTTTCTATTACTTTCAAAAGTCGCCGTCCCTTTCATACACTTGTTTTTTTTTTCATTTTCATAATAAAAGAAAATAGAGCTGAGTAGCGTTCAGAGTAGTGATATATACCCTCTCTATTTGCTTCTTATTGTCTTTTATTTAATATATAAAAACAAACATATTTTTCGTTATACATACAAACATGATTATAAACAATTCCCTAAATTTTGTTATTTAACCATTCATCATGTGTTTACAGATACCTTTGAGGATGAACAGGAAGCCATCGTGTGCACATGCCCCTGCCACACCCCGGACGTCCTCGAAGAATACCACCGACCAATTCTCGCCGCCTTCAAGTACTACCTTCCCAAGATCGACCATAAAACGTGACCGTAATTGCCGACTGACGAACGCATTGCCCGTCTTTATTTTAGCGCAAACGATGCGAAATTCTGTGTTTATTTTCGCGCAGATTATGTGCACATTTTCGCGCCACTATAATGAGGATGGATGTATGTGCTTTGTGGATGTCAATGTTATAACACGCTTTTGTCACACAAAGGGTATCTTATTTGGATGTTTCCGCGATGTCGCAAATTGTCGGAAATTGATTTGCTTGTGTTTATAAATACACAAACATGACATATTTGGTTTGATCACGCCACTGTGCGTTAAGGAAAGGTACTGAGAAAGTACTGAAGATACTGACGACATGGAAATACTGACGTACAGAAAGTATTGAACGCTATTTTGTCGTATACTTAGATCGATGCTTTTTGCGAGACGGTGTCCTTTTTCACATGAGATGACTTTGGCAGTTTTCTTAGCATTAAATGAGAGAACATGGTCACAAAACTCACGTTCTTGGGCAAGCGGGTAAACGTGGTATCGGTATTGTTGCATACAGACTATGGCTATTTTGAGATGTGTTTCGCTGGTTTGTACTATTTTTCTCCCTCATTGGAATTTTGTAATGTGTTAATATATCTATCAATTTCGGAAAATGTGATTGCAATTAGTCAAAATTGATTATAATGTTGGTGGCAAGTGTAAATTGATGTGAATTATTAATTGTACACTAAAGGTGTAGACACATATGATGAAACAACGCTTGTTTCCTTTTGGAAACAGCCACTTTGTGGCGTTACGCAAAAAAGAAACAACGATGAAACAATGAGGAAACAACAATGAAACAAGCATTCGGTCTATCACTGAAAATGGTGAATCGCGAAAATGTCATTACATTTTAAAAGCGTGATGTTTATTGTTATTGCGTCACAAAGATTACTGTAGACAATTGAAAAAGAATTGTGTGGTTTAATTGTTATAATTTATTACGCAATTTCGAGATTTTATTGCTGCGATTGATGGATAATGAACAATCATACATTAATAATATCCAATTATGCGTTTAAAACATTGTGTTTACGCCAACGCTTGTTTCCTCGTTGTTTCCTTCTTGTTTCATCATTGTTTCCTCGTTGTTTCCTTGTTGTTTCATCGTTGTTTCATCGCAGAAGCACGTCAAAAAGGAAACAAGGTGGAAACAAGCGTTGTTTCATCATATGTGTCTACACCTTAAACCTATTTAGATAACCTCTGAATATGCATTTGAAACATATTCTATAAAATAAATAAGTGTAATTATTTCGATCTAATGATAAAACATATAGAAAATACGATTTAGAAGTTTTGATTTTTAATACGAAAGTGAAATTTCAATTGGCAATTAGACCTTAAGATAATTCATATTTGACAAGATAAGTTGTATGTTATAAATATATTTTCTGTGATTATGATTAATGCAATTGTTCAATATTTTTATGCAATATTTATACAATTGAATGTATTTTGTTAATAGTCATAAGCTAACTTGGTCGCACTTGATTCAACTGTTGATATGATATGTTGATTTGTTTATTGTTATTATTGTATTTTTTCGAAGATAATTGTCCAACAACCCCTTTGCATTTTCACATACATTTTTTTTTACAATATTTGATTTGAAAATCACTCCCTGAAAAATTGTAAAATTCTTATCCTCAAACATAATTTGTCAGCTATTAGAGAGTATTCTCTCTTGCAGTTTAGGAAACCATCTATTTTAGAGAACAGTATGAGTATTTTGATAGTTAGGTTACGGTTTTGTATAATTATGTATTTGTTATGTATTTCGAGTTTCATACATACTACCTATGCTGTTCGTTAGAGTTTTGCTTCTAATACACGCAAGTAAACATTTTTAGCAGTATGGGAACATAATTAAACTTTCACATGCGTTTATCTATGACATTAATGTGCTTGTGTATTTGCCTTCATTATTCAATGTATTATTCAAATTTATTTGTGCTTAATTACCATTTTCTTGCCATCAAATATTACAGAATATACCTCTATAATTTAGATATTAAATGGAACACCTCAAGTTCTTGGTAGATTTTACCTGCAAACAAATAAATGAATATATATGAATTTTGGAGAGGAATACAGCTCTATTTCACAATAAAATAATTTTGCTTTAGGCACTGATTTCGTTTGATACACCAACCTGCAGTCTACATAAATTTTATATAGATTCTACATAGAATTCTACATGTAGTCATGTACCATTTTGAATCATTCTTAGCGACGAAACAATAATCAAAAAAACTTTCAGTACCTTATTTACAATGCCTGGGTTAGATGTTTTATCAAAGAAATTGAAATATATTATAAAAGGAATAATTTATATATGAAATTTACAAAAATTTGACGATAAATGTAACTTATATGGTCTGGTGTTTTCAACATAACTGTTTGATGATATTATCTAGATTGTATATTCATTTTTAATAACAGTACGATGGTCAGCTTGGTGTATTTTGTTTGTTTGAGTTCCATTGTTTAAATATGTGTTTCATTTATAAACAACACTGCTGTTACGAATTCCTGTTACCAATCCAGGATTGGAAACGTGCAGTTTAATTTGCCGTAGACTCTATGAATCGATCAATGTTGTCGAAAAAATCTACCAAAATATAGATTCTAAATGTGATTTTTGTTCGTCCTGCAGAGTGTATATATTGTGCTTTATTTTCTTTGTTCTTAAGAATTACAGTTAAATGATTTTGTTCCCATATTTATTTGAATTGCAAGTTAGCCCAAATAAACTTTTTGATCAATATACCATAAAATGTTCTATTGTTTATTTTGGAAATTCGATTTCAGAGACCCAAGGAACTTTTTTGACAGTATGAATTCGAATTTCTAACCTTTCAATTTAAAATCGATCGATTAAGATATTGCATACCTAAAAAAACCGAAGCTGCGAAATTTGATATATGAATATAAATATATATAATTTTGTATTTTCCTTATGTTAGTACTGCTGCATAATGTTGAATTAAAGTTATTCATATCAGGATGATAATAGCGGTGCTACGTTGTTTAGCCTCTAAGCAGTGTTTATATTGAGTTGAGGTTATATTTCATGTCTTTATCTGTTTTGATTATCATGTTTAACATAATCTTATACTGTACTATAGGTTAAAGATTAATGGATAATCATGAATTCAACTGATCATAAGATATTGTACATTTATAATATAGTTAGGGAATACTTGATTTAATGTATCCATTGTTAATACTTTAAATAAAACAACTTAAAACAAAAACCAGTGCTTTATTGCTTTGATATTATAATAATGAAATGCTGATTGGATTGAGAAAATATGAAATTCTATTTTACATCCACTATATTAGAAACCAGAAAATCAAGTGCATTAAAA
The DNA here is from genome assembly GCA_001703475.1 of Hydroides elegans. Taxonomy (NCBI): domain Eukaryota; kingdom Metazoa; phylum Annelida; class Polychaeta; order Sabellida; family Serpulidae; genus Hydroides; species Hydroides elegans. The sequence goes on from LQRL01157363.1 coordinate 49,158, forward strand.
TTGGCTTGTCTAAATCCCTTATTCAAGGAACAGTATCAAAATTATAACCACGTTTTAGAATAGGGATTTACCGCTAGTCTGCATATACATGCAAAAAAAGGAATCCTTTATCCTAATATGTAAATTAAAGTTTGATGTGTGAGAGCTGAGAAGCAACATTTTTTTCAAATACTATTTTCTTCTCCTTGTTTAAGCCTTTGTCCATTATCTCAATTTGGCCTTTGCATAGTTTGCTTTTAGTCCAAATGAACAAGTCGGTACCCTGTATTTTAAAATAATATTTTACCACCCCCGAAACAGTGTGCAGCTCGAGTTGTCACAGCAAACAAACTGACACAAACGGTCGCTATGGTAACAAATCCGGTCTTAGCAACAACAACAAGACTCTACATGCAGTACCCTCGGTTACCATAGATACGAAGCACGCGGTGGGCGATGTTGGGGTGTTTCAGGAATATGAGGGATATGTGTCCAATATCCCTCAACGACGGCATGGTGGTATACAAGGTGGGTTGCTTTAGATATACATATTCATTCAATATTTGATCATTAAAGGGTCTAAACTTATCAATCGTTTGTGGGAGTTTTGTATGGACCCCATTTTAGAATAAAGTACGTGCTGCCGTGTGCACTAGTTGTTTAATATATTCTCTACTCCATACATGGGATCCTTACGAACCTCATAACAAAATATATCACATTACTGTAACGCATACATATATATTTCACATTAACATTTTATTGTATATGCAAGGCTTCTAGAAAATATATTTTCCGACTGTTTAACCAAACATTGGAATTCTAGTTTATGTTGGTTTTGTAATTGCGTTTTGTCTTCAATGTTAAAGTAACTAACACTAGTCCAAACTGTGAATATCATGTGATGTATTTTGTACATGCTGCGACCAATATACTAACAAAATATAAATACACATGTTACTTATGCGCATTGTAAAACCAATAATTTATATGATTTTCTAATGAATTGTAAATATGTATAAATTGTACATGCATTTGCACTAAGCACATTTTCAAAAGCACTTCATTTAAAATATGTTTTATTCTAGGCCCTTACATGAGCTTCTTATCCAAATATTTGTTTATATATTTTAAGTTTCATATCATAATCATTTAGATTGAAAAAAGAACGGGCACTGCAGCTTTGATATAATCAGTTTTCATTCAATGCAAGTACAATACAAATATTTTCAATTCATCACTAGAAATATAAATAAAAACAGGTTAAACCTATACTAATAAATCCATTCGGAATACTAACTATAACTAATGCTTATTTTATCCCCGGCTTTATGTTTTATATAGCGCTTTAGTAGTATATAACCCCAGTTGCTAGTAAAAGTAGTATAGTAGCTTCGTTTTTAATAACACACAAAACGCAAACTTTACAGCTATTTATTTATTTTATTCTTTTGTTTTTCTTTTTTATCATTCTCACCCAACTGCCTATGCCCCAAACGCCCGCGCTTTTTGTAGTCCCACATATATACACAAGCCATAGCTCGGCATCGAAAACCCGTCGCGTACGCTTTCAACAAGAAAGCCAAAAATCGAAATCAATCGAAACGCCCTACCACCACACGCACCAACAACAAAAACTCTCGGTCGAAATGTACGGAGATGTCCAAGAACGGAGTTCCAGCTACTCCGGCATTCCCACTCCGCGAAGCAGCGTAGTGACGTCATCAATAGGATGTGACGCGAGGAACGAGACGTCGACGCGGAATTATGAAAGGAGCTTTACGGTCGGACAGGAAACGGCAAATAATATGTATCTAACGGTGACGGATGGAATGTATTATCAAGGTGTGGGGCCCTCTCATGTTTGTGATGCGATCATGTTTTATAATATGTGATTTTTTATACCCTTTTTCGAATTATCCACCCAAATGCTTTACAATTTTGCTGGCAGTTAGATATGTTATATGTTTCGTATTCACGGTTTTGTTTCGTTTGTGAATTGCGATTCAATTGTATTATTTGTGTTTGTATGTTTTTGTGAAAATCCATTTTTTATATAAGTGTGAAAGCATGTTTTTTCTTCAAATTTTGCGAATACGTCCGTGTGAGATGCTAACATTTTCATTCGATGTACAGGGTAACATTTTTAACTCTTAGTTATGAAGAGTTGTACTAAAAACCATTAATGGATTTGTTTGTAAAAAGCTAGCAAACTCTTATATTTGTTCCTCGTTAGATCTATGTGCGTTTTCAAAGACGCTTAATTCACAATTTATAAATAGGACGGGATGTTTGAGATTGGGTTGTTGCCAGACCACTTAATTAAATTGCAATTCATCCAGACATAGACATTTGACATTTTTTCCAGAAATAATGTTTTATTACATAGAAAAAAAGTAAACAAATGCATTTATACTTTTCAATACTGATGTTATATTATTCAGAATGTTTCTTGCTGAAATTTCAGATACATGTTGGATGTTCATCAATTTGATTTATTTATGTTTACCTATCAACCGGAAAGTGATTTTATTACAATAACTAATTGCGACAAATATAGTCCAGCACGGTGTCAAATATAATACATGTATACAAAACAACCCTGATATCATTATTCGGCAAATGACATTTCAGAAAAATTTAAAACGCAAAGATTATAGAATTCTACCTATATAATATTTCGTTTGTCCTCCAAAACCCACCATTCGTAGAACCAAATTAAATATTCAGTTCAAATAGAATCTATAGATTCTAATTGTATCTATTTTGCCATTAATTATAGCATCTTTGTTTGTTTTTTAAGTTCGAGACTTCCGAATTAGAAAATCCCTGTAAAAAGTAAACGGAAAACAGTCCGTTGATCGAATGATTCATGGATTTATGCATTTTCGTGTTTTATTGCGTGATATTTTGCGAATCTGTTTATGGTTTTAGATGTGAAATGCACATTTCTACTTACTTTCCTTATTTATATCAAGATCATGATTATTTAACATAAACATATTTTAGGAGGTTTATCATATTATATTTCGATTATAAAGATAACTCAAAAGGATCATGATATATATATCAAAAAAATATCATTAATTATATGATAACGCTTACGATCCGACTTTTAACAAGCATTTTTCTTTCATTTCAAAATGTATACCCATGTTTTGTTTTCCTGTTCAATTTGTTTCTTAACATATAATTAAATATTACATAAACAACCTCATATATGTCTCAAAATAACAACCACTACTTGCAAAATCATTTTATGTTTTTTCCTATCTCCATAACACAGACACGAATCGCCTGCTTATTTTGCTTATATTGCTTATGTTTCAACCATTTACTAGACACTTCGCGCCTCCGTGCCGATCGGCTCCGGCAGCATTACCGGCAGCGCAGTTTCTCGGCCGACGACCTTTCGCCGGGATCGGAGCACGAAAAGTGGGAGCAGGAAATACCGGAGAGTGTGTGGAGGAGGAGACCGCCTTCTATGAGAGGTTTGTTGGAAGGGGCGGGGCTAGTGAGGTGATGGGTGGGGTGAAGGATATCGCATGTGTTTATATTGCTGTATCTCCCATAGATATACTATACATACATTTTTTTATGTATATATAATTATTATCCAAAACATATGTATATAAGCTATTCATCATATTTGAATTTTATAACATTATATTCAATCCACTGACAATAAGTAGATTGCACATATTCACTTAGAAATATGAATAGAAATAGCGATTTTTTAATATATTCAAGCACATATTTAATTATCTATATACAACACTTAATTTCCAGATAAAAGCACCAATAGATCCAGTCCTCAAAACCGTGACCCTGCCGCCCGCCTCGACGTCTCCCCGCAATCGCGACTAACACAACCCCCGCTAGCCAAACAACGCAGTTTCTCAGAGGGCAACATCTCACCATCTTGCGAGAAATGGGAACGAGAGTCCTCAAACGAACACGGCAGCGACAAAGGCAACCGACAGAAGATTAAGCGCAAATCTTTCCTCGTACGCGATAAGAACGAGGATATATTGCTACCGGGTGAAACCTTCAGCCCGCGCAAAGGTCTGCGCATTGTTCCGATGAAGGAAATCATGGCGCTTACACCGGAAATGCCACAGACGAGTCGCGAACTTGGCGCAATGGTGCGTCGCGAGTCGTCTGAGCGATTAATCCGCGAAGCAGCCGCAGCGGCGATTGAGAGCGAACTCAGGGCTTCGGCGGAACTTCCGGTTTTGAAAAAGCAGCAGGAAGAGGAAATGCAGAAAATGCAAGCTCAGCAAAAAGTGGTTTCCTCTCAGCAACAGCAAAGGACAGACGACAAACGCCCGTCTCCGAATGCAAAACAAACAGGTGTTCCTACTTCTACTGGGAAGTCGGAGCAACAACGAATGACGTCACGAATACCTCAAAGTGACGTCGGCGCCGCGCGCAAAAAGGAATACCAAACGGACAGACGGAAGGTGAATAGCAATTCAAAAGAACAAAGGAAATCCATGCCTACTCTACGGAGCAGTAGTTCGCAAATCCCAGTGACCCAACCGGACCCAAAAGCACGATCGCTATCAAGTGGTAGATCCTCGATGTTTCAGTCGAAGGAACAAAGTAGAGATCGATCCGGTGCCTCGTTTTCACATTCAAAATACGCCACATCGCGAGGCTCGCAAAGTCGTGATTATCATTCGTACAGTAGAGACATTAGAGATAGGGAGAATAGGGATTACCGAGATAGGGATGTAAGGGATAGCAGGGACATACGAGAAAGGGATGTAAGGGATAGTCGGGATATACGGGACAGAGATTTACGGGATAGCCGCGACTTGAGAGATCGGGATAACAGGGATATTAGAGACGCCTCTCGTAACGCTCATTCACATTTTGACCCCCACCACCCTTCCCAAAACCGCACTGCCCCTGGTAGCAAACCCTACCGCGAACGCTCTCCCTCCGTATCGCAAGGCAGACGCTTACCCGAACAACCCCGCACTGTAAATAGACCGCGTTCGCTCATGCGTCAAAAGGCGGAAATCAACGCGCATATCAGACCGATGGATTACAGGGGCACGCAGACGCATATCAGGCAAAAGCGACAGCTCATGTTACAGCAGCGAAAGAGCCACTCGTTCGAATCGAGTTTCGAAGACCACTTCTTCCACGACCTCAAATGCGACGGTAAGGATTTGGAGACGGTGAAAAGGGAACGGAAAGCAGCGAAGAGTTCAAGTTCCGGTGGAGCGGGATCCACATCTGCCAAAGAGAAAAGACTTATCATGGTGAAAGATCGGCGCGATCGCAAAAGTAATTCGTTGGATTCGTCGTTCCAAGTCGCTCCGGAAGGGGAGGTGTTTTACGATTGTCGAAGCACAGTTCCAGATGACAGCACCCCTGTAAAACTGATTAAAAGTAATATTTCTGCGAGAGAAAAACGATTACAGACGTTTCAAGAGCAAAAGAGCTATTCATTTGAATGCCCACCATCGATGGAAAAGTTCCTCAACAAAACTCACTCCCGCGTAGATGATTTACGTAAATCGGATTTAACTGTACATAGACCAAGACGTGAGCTTCCACAGGAACCTGGTAAGCGCCGGACATCGTCTGGGTCTCCGCGCTCACCACACAGTCAAAGCGGCTCTCCCCATGGCGGTTATGGTTCTCCTATCTCTCCCCGTTCTCCTTCCGGTCGGGGTTCGCCGCGTTCGCCACAGGCGCCTGCGTCACCGCGAACATCGCCGCGAACATCGATGAATGTATCAAACGACGGTTCAATGTACCAATCGCGTGATAAATCGCCTGGTCATTCAAGAGATCGTTCGTCTAGTATTGTCGCGGCTAAAAGGGATAGAACTGGAAGTTATGGTCGATTTCCGGAGCTATCGAGTTCCCCACAGGATCGCGGAGGCGCGTGTCCTTTTCCAACAAATATGGATAGCGATTATCGATCGCCGCATAGATCATCTGAGTCATCCTTTAGCGCACGTGGTTCACAGACTTCCCGCGATCAATCACGTGACAAAGGGACGCAATACCACTCGCGTGAAATGATGAATGAGGCGTCCCTGCAAAGTCAGTCTCGAGGTGGAGGTCTACGTTCTCGAGAAGTGTCACCCCGACATTCACGTGATCATTCCAGTGACAAATCGCAGTCGCGCGACAGATCACGTGATCACTCGCGCGATAAGTCACGTGACGGAAATAAGTCACGCGACCCGTCACGTGATAAATCAAGGGAACAGTCACGCGATCGTTCACGTGACCAAAGCGTCGGATATCGCTCGCAAGACCAATCACCATTTCAGTCACGCGACCATTCTCCGTACACATCGCGCTCGGACATTATGACGCGCAGCAATGATAATATACAATCAAGACCAAGTATTTCAAGCGTGCGACGGGATTGTTTCAAGCAGCAGAAAAGCTACAGCCTTGAACTTCCGCCGACACAGGACCCGGTCGATTATAGCGGAAATGGCCCACCCACGTGTTCAATATCGCCACGATTTGAAGGTCTTGCGCCGTTAAAGGAATATAGAGAATCCATAGACAGTCATGATGAGAAATCCTTACAGGGTTTCGACATGTCTTCACCCAAGCCCTCACCTCAACCAAGACATAGGCAGATGCATCAGAGTCAACGCATGGCTCAGTTCAAATCGCAAAAGAGTTGTTCACTCGATGTCGCTTGTCCGGTGATTCGCTCTGAAATGTATGACCATGTACCGGATACGATTGAGCCAATCCCTGGTCCTACAAATAGAAGCGGTTCACGGGATATATCCCCGGTCAATATCGCTTTGTTATCCGCTACCGGTGACCCAACCGGTCAACGTCGTCAGCAACTACTAAAACAAAAGAGCAAATCAATCGATGTCCCATACGTGCCACAAGAAGCCAAGGAATACTGCAAACAGAAAGAACGACGCTCATACGATGCGGCTTATAAGAGGGAGCTGTCGAAAGATTTTGATACGCAAATCCGACGCACCATGGCCATGCGTCGCGGCCGGACGATTGACATAGAGGGCAAAAGTGAAGCCCCGACACCAGCGCCCCCTATGAGCTCATCACCGAAACACTCACAACTACCGCCATCTCGTGCCCATAAAATGCGCACGTTTAAGGAGCAAAAGAGCTACTCGATAGACGTACCCGATAAGAGCACATATACGCCCGAATACAATGTACAGCGTGAACGATCCATGTCGCAGGTACAAACGCTAAGACCGGTTATGGCACCACGGAATACGCGTGCAAATAGCGTAATGCTTACCGAAAGTATGCTTTGCAGTGGAGCCATAAGTGGCAGCAGTGTGACCGTCTTAGAACCGGAACATCCCCATACACAGGATATGGATCGCGGTGCCAAACCCAAAACAACTTCACAAAGACGTTTCGAGGCATTCACGAAACAGAAAAGCTACTCAATAGACGTGCCACCGTCTGAGCAGCATCATCCTTATGATGAAGCGATTTATTATATGTCTCACAATCAAGATGCTCAAGCGACTTCCTCTCGTACCCAAGGACGCAGGGATAATTTCGTACACCAAAAGAGTTATTCGGTCGATGTGCCCAGTGCCGAAATTGGAGATGGGAAACCCGTGTACAAACTGCCTGAACGCAAAGTGGAATCTGATTCAAAGATACAGATACATCACTCGGAAAAACGACCAACTCACAAACGCTTACAATTCCTACGATATCTTACCGAACAAGGCACGTTGTCATTTGATGATGGCGGGCGCAATGTACCGATTATTCCTCCTTTTAATAATAACCAAAACGATTTGAATAAAGTAGCATTTAATAGCTCAAGTGCGAGTGTGAGTTCTCAAGACAAAAGTCAACCTTCTCCACCACCTACAAGCAATAAAAACCGACGCAAAAGTTTGTTCATGCTCCATAATATGAAAGCGGTTACTGATACTCAACACCATGGTGCACTGGAGGATACACTAGAATGTATAGAGTCTA
>LQRL01157370.1:7809-22956 GCA_001703475.1 Hydroides elegans
ATGCATGATTTTTTTTTTTTGGTTTTCGATATAGTTTTAATAAATATTTGGTCAATAATGGGTAAAATTCAAAAGTTGATTAATGCTTTGTTCCAATTTCTAAGGCGTCATCGGGCGCCCTGACCTTTGATTTAGGGCGCCATTTTAAAATTTAGGGCGCCCACGGCGCCTGGCGCCCTCCTAGGAAAACCCCTGGATACCGAATGTTTCGCATGGGCTATAGGGGCTTTACATGCCTATCTGATGCCTATGTTTATAATTAAAAAAAAACTCATTGTCCAGTTAAATAAAACAATATTAAATCTTATTTTCGTACTAGTTTCCCAGGTCAATTGTAATACTAATTTCATCAGCTTTTTATGCAGATATACAAACCTCAATTCTCTATAAGAGAAATTAGATAAGAAAGAAATATTTGTCAATTTCGGAAAAAAAGTATACATAGTCAATCAATGTGTAGTCTACATGTACATGTGTGTAATCTACGCGCTTTTATAATATGGTTTCCTTTTACATGTAAATGTATATTTATAATGATAATGTTGTTAAAAGAACTCTATAAAATATTTATTTGTGCAAAATAAATTGATGTTGAATTTACATTGTAGAACGAATTAAATTAAGAAACAGACCCTTCAATCAAAAAAGTGTTATTAGCAAAAACATACATATTTCCGCATTCCAACCAACTCTTAAGTTCAGTTTTTGAATTTTCAATTAAATTTGTACTTGATAATTAAGCATCAGGCACATCATCTTTCGTTAATTTTACTTTTTTAAACCGGTTTCTTTACGCCATTTTTGTGTTTAACACATGTATTTCGCTTAAGACACACAATGTGTATGTTGCTACACGCACTGCATGTCTAACCACTGCAGCATCAGCTCAACAGCTGATTGGTGTGACGTCAATTGTTTTGAGCCGTATTGATTCATACCCTAGGAATGAAGGTATTGAAACTTGCTCATGCTCGCTCTTATAAAGATGCATTTTCTCAAGATGAAATCAGTTCAGATTTGGCCAGAAACAGATCAAGTGAATTGTACATTTTGGATAAATAAAACATATAAACATGGGCAAAGATATAAATTTTCAATTATTGCTCAGAAGGCGCCGCTCATCGTTGGCAAGGTTAGTTTGTGCAACAAAACTCACCCTATGATGAAATGGCTTTAGTACATGAATACAATTTACGGCATATTTTACGTTTAAAAAGCGCTTATTTTTTTCTCGATTTTCTACATCAATGTTGTAGTTTAAAGACTACTTACTTCATATGTGATATTTACAAGAAGAATCGAACCATAAAACATATTGTACCTGAGCATTATTAACGCTCTGTTCAGTGACTTATGAAAAATACTCGTTATTTGGTGATCGCAACAAAACCATTAGTCATTGTGCGCTGACGCACACCCGAAAACGGGAATTCATAAAAGGGAACACAAACAATTGTGATTAAAACTTGTATACGCTTATTATTTTGATGCACTTTTTGATACGATGGTAGTCCGCCAAACACAGGTTCCATGAGCCTTTTTAAATACATCTTCATGCTCTATATGAAAATATGATATATATATAATATAATATGGTTTTTGTTTACAGACCGGACGTACAGGCGGTGTTCGACAAGTACGTCTCCGGCGCCACCCGCCGCCTCGGCAAAGAGAGCGCGCTCGCCATGCTCGTATCTGAGTTCGGCATCGACCGGAAGTGGGCCGAACAGTTCTTCGTGCACTTTGACGCCGACGCCAGTGATGTGCTGAGTCTCTGGAAGTTCCAGCACTTTTATAACGTCGTCGGGAAACGGTAGGTGATGCATTGGTTGTGTGTTTGGGTTGTGGTTTGTAAAATCATGTTAGCATCAGAGAAAATTTGTTAGCATCAGTAAAGTATATTGATATATTCAGCTTAATAAAGAAGTTTTGTGATCAACCCCAGATAAATCTGATCATTTCTGTAGAAATATAACTGTGTTCATTAAATCTATGATGACATTTTTATCAACGTTAAGATATAGTTTTAACTGCGTATTATAGCAATTGAGTTGGTGATGTTTCAAATAGACTTAATCTACATGTATATACACGTATCAGATTTCATACACTTGTTTAATAAATGTAAATGCATTAACACATCAGATTAATTATCTTTCTTAAATGCAGGGCCCCTGAGATCGTGGCCAGGTTCAGTGACCTTGACGCCGACAAAGATGACCTCCTCGAGGCGGCTGACGTTCGCGCGGAAATCGCTCAGATGAAGGCGCCCTCTGGGGAAGAATTTTCTGAAAAGGAAGTGAACTTTTTCATGAAGGGAGCAGTTGGAGAAAAGGAGGATAAAATGAACATTGGACAATATGCAGATCTTCTGTATCGTATTCAAGTCTATAAGAAACCACCGAAAAGGGGATAAGCGATATGTGCAATACCATTGAATTTGTTTGTATATATTTGGAATATTGCTATAATATTTTGGTTTTGCATTTTCTGCTCGAGCTTTGAACACAAATTTATATTTATGATTTTTGTGCAAGAAGATGCGTTCAGGGTCAATTTACCACATTTTTCAAGCTTATTTGCTACATTCCACGGAAAATGTGATGAACCATTTTATTTAGGGTTATACTTTCTTTACGTCTTGGTATAGTTAACGTACCAGAACGTCATTACATTTAATTCTAAAGACTTATTTCTCGTCTATAGATTTTCTTTTTAGTGTTCAGAATTTCACAATCTAAAATATATTTTTTTAAATCAAAGTACTTATGGTTCATCGTGATTTTTTATCACATTTTTTTATTATATTAAAAAGGGAGAACAAAATAGAAAATATTTGTTGATGAAATTAATAATTGTCATAGATGGTTTATGCTGCAAATAATCCCGGCAAATTATGAAGATCAAAACATGATGGATCACATACATGTAGACTTAAGTCCACTTCGAATGAGCTGAACTTCCATGTATTTTATACTGGTATTGGTTGATGTGATTTTACATGTATGTTACTTTGATATTAGTTTTTGGGGCAAAAATAAAACGATTTGATAATAGCCTATTTCTTTTTGTAACAAATAAAAATTGAACTATTTCTTCACATTTTTGTTTGGCTTTGCCTCAACTATGAACGATTTTGGAAGATAGTGTTTTAAGGATTTATAGATTCATAAAAGTCAACAAAAAATCGATTCAATGCGAAAAATAAACAGCAACATATTCATGGATATAAAAGAGCATGATGTTAACTATTGACAAACTCATAAACACGCTTGCAAATGTGATAAGAAACAATTTTAAAGTTCCCTAATATAATGCGTCGAAATACATATACTGACATATTCCTTGCCCTTACCTTTGACAAAGATAGAGACCATCTGTCATTTTACATTATATATCTCATTACTGACTGTGATATTGAGATAATTAGGAAAGACCTAGATGTTTCTTATCCATTTCTAATCATCGTCGCTTATAATACGCAATTCTAATAGAGTAGACAGATTTCACATGTAGAACAGGATGAACTTAATTATATTTGCTCTGGTTGGAGGTGAGTTGATTTAGATAAATCTTTTACTTTTTACATTTAAAGCCCACCAACGAAAATATATACAATTCTCATTTATATTGAAACATAATGATTCCGAAAATTACAAAATTTCCACAACGCTTTATTGTATATTTTAAGGTCACCTAATATCAATTATACAGAATTTGCCATATACACTCGCGATTCAATTACATGAACAAGATTCGATAGCTAGAGTTATTATGCACTCATTTGATGAATCCTCTATGTATAATTCAGTTCAGATATTTATAAACGTTGCTATGAATATACAATACAACTTACCCACTTGTTTTCATTCTCTCAATAATATCATGATTCGCAAAAACATAACTGTGACCATTTACCGATAGCTTCATCTACAGTTTCATCAATATTGCACCTGTAGGGGCGTTGGTGTCCTCAATATCTGAGGCTGCGACCTGCGACCCAAATCCTTGCGACCACATCTGCATCGACAACGTCGACTCGTATCGCTGCATCTGCTACGAGAACTGGGAGCTGCAGGAGGATGGACACACATGCATACGTAAATCAAAGGGGTTGCAAGTGGAGAATATAAGAATTTAGATACATATTAAATGCCTGATTAATACTATAAATATATAACATATTAAACATTTTAATTTCGAAATATGAGGCATTTATGGCTTCTATTAATAGATTTTGTTCATTTGACTTGAAAAGCAAAGTCATGGAAAATTTTGTTTTGCGATACCGTCAACACAGGAATTTCACACAGCACATTATCGTTGATCCATAAAATCCACAAGATCGATAAAATCAGTAGACTTTAAATCCACTTTTAATAGATCCGCGCGACGAAGCGTACAACAACATGTACTTTGGCTGCTTTGCCGAGAACAGCACTAATCGCGACATCGAGTTCATGATTTGGGATCGAAGTGACACACAGGACGCGACAGTTGGCAATTGCATCAACGACTGCCGCATGCAGGCATTCCGCTTTGCCGCCCTCCAGGTATACCCCGTTCTATATGTCCGAATTTCAATTTCTCGGTTTTTAAAACTTACCGCCGCAAGTAATTCCACGCTAGCGATTTGACATTGCCTTCAGTCTCCGTACATTCGCCTGTTTAATCTCTCATTGCATGATACCATCTCATCGCATATCATACTTTCATACATTTAAACTTTTGATTTTAACCTTTGTTTATATATTTAAATAAAAACTAATTCGTTTTATATTATATTGCTAATACCAGAACGGTGGTCAATGCTGGTGCACCAACAACGTGGAGCGCATTCACGGGGAATCCACCGAATGCACGATGGAGTGTGCGGGAGAGAGGCATCAAATCTGCGGAGGAGTTGACGCCAATTCCGTCTATTTCTGTACTCCAGGTGAGTAGGTAGTGACTATGTTATGTATTTATAAACACAAATAATGGTCAGCTTTACCTATATTGATAATGGAAAATGTTTTGTCATTATGTTGAGCGATATACTAGGAATTATATTAGTATTTTGTATCGATCTCACTCGTTGGTAGATAAGCGATACATCGGGTGTTACTACGAAGATGCCAATACTCCAGATCTCGAACAGTTCGTCTATGCGAGAGACGCTGCGCGTTCGCCCCAAGATTGTATCATCACCTGTTCCGATATGGGCTACGACTTCGCAGGTAGGTGCATTTAAACGGGATGATGTCCTTTTGTGACAACAAAATGTTCACATTGCCTATAAATCAAACCGTCTTTTTACCGCATTAGCGTCTATGCACAATGATGCATTTTAAAACCTGGTCTGAGTAACATAAAATATACAATGGTCCACATTGCCTGTTCACCAAACCATATTTTCTCATATAATGCACCAAATATAATCTTACTCATTCAAAGTTATATCTCAATTCTCTGAAATACATGGCAAGTAAAATGGTATTTCATGACCACATAGGCATCTACAACGGTGGTCAGTGCTCATGCGGCAACGACTACGGGACCTACGGCGTGGCGCCCGAGAAGGAATGCAACGTCTCTTGCGCCTACGGCTGGCACGAACAGAACTGCGGCGGCATTAACAACAACGCCATCTACCGCATCGTCAGGAGTAAGTTGGGCAGGGCGGATTGGGCAACTCAGTTGGACTATTGCTTAATAATTTTCGAAATGTAATCATGTATATTATGCATGATATGTATTTGTAATATAAAGTAACATACATATTGAAGAAAATGTCATAAACTAACCGACTATGAATGAAAAAAAAACTTGACAAGAACTTGATCTTTGTATAAAAAACTGAATCTTTATATTTGTAGCACGCGATATAAGTACGCAGTACTCGGACCCAGACACATATGCGAACTTTCCGGCCAGAATCATCACAGACTATCCGAAGTACAACGGCATTGTAGGAACCAGGTACTTCCCTTCGCGAAGCAGTGACCAATGAAATTCACCAATCAACTACATCAAAAAGATCAATTGTTCGTAGCAAACTCATTCATTAATTTTGATTTCGAGTTGATAGTAAAGGAACATATCCATTATAAAAGTGACGTTTTCGCATTCAAAATGTGAATCAAATGCATATAATGACCTCATTGTGGCATTTTTGTACAGGTTCGTGCTGTACGCGAGCGACATCGTTCAAGCCCCCTACGAGGACCGCGAGTGCTACGACGCCGACTGCTACAGTCAGTGTGGCTCCATCTTCGTGCCACGTGGCATCGACTCCAATCCAACCAATGTCACCATCAGGCAGTTCCGCATCAAACTCAGCGAAATACCCGCGCTCATCGGTGAGCTTTTGAATTTCGATGACTTTTCCGATGGCTTTAATGTTATTGAATAACAATGTTTTAGCGCCATGTTACTTAATTAGAACCACCTTTGCGTAAAAGTTAACAATGTCAAAAGGTTATTTCGTTTAAAATGCAGTTTAGTTAGATTTATACTTTATTGTTGGTACAAATACGACATAAATATTCACACAAGCATGATTACACTAAAAACACAGATTTTAACACAAACCATCCTGATTTATCCCCACATGAGTAATCCATTCATCATTCTGCAGCGCCAACCGCTTTGCGCGTGTACGTCTACGCCCAGACTCTGATCGTGGACCAGTCTGTGGACTTCGAAGTCTCGATGTACATTCGCGCGAGGCAGATCATCATCAACTACGACGTGGATCCCTTCATTGGGTTCAATGAGAATGGCGAGGCACTCCCTTACGATATCGATCAAGCCGTCACCAGAGGTGAAATAAGCTATTCAATCTATACAAAGATATTCCAATTTTCATTTGTAAATGTAGACTAGAATTCTGTATTTATTCAATCAATATTAACCATTAAATTCGCTATAAGCGCTTCCCTAGGTAAAACGACACAAAACGCTCTGAAAATTGTGATTTTCAATTTCTGATTTTGAAAGATTATTTGCGCAATACAAGGCGTTAGGCCATCATCACTCAGTAGCTATTACTCATTGCAATGTCATATGAATTTTTCTCATATCATTTTCTTATACCATTTACCTTGAACAGCCTTAATAATTACAACAAATTTTTTTGACATTTTTTCGGGTGTGGCAAAAATAGCATCCAAAAAGTCTTTAAACAACATTTGACTCATTCTATTTTCGTATTTTTATATTGCGCTCATTTGCTTACCATAGGTCCTCCCTCTGATCTAACTATGCTGAAGCTGAGCACGGCGTGCGCGCGCATCCTCCTCATGTCCGACAGCGAGCTCGATACGCGCCTCGGATTCGCCATTTTCGATGACATTGTTAGGGACTACCCGTACACGAGCGAGCACAAGACGTATCAGGATGTCATCAGGAACATCAAGACCGCTTATACAAGTGAGGGTCATAATGTACATACTTTTCATTCATATGTTTTGTTGTCAATAAATTGCTACGAATAGTTTATACTGCTATGTAAATAATATGTTTTTCTCCGAAGCTTCTTTTATTTGCTTGGGTTAAAATTCTAAATTTCACTTGAAAATATATGGCAAAATCTGTAAAATTATGGATTTTTTTCTATACAATGAGCAATATTTTGTTATAACATACTTTTCAAATATTCAGGTACTGAGCGCTACGGAGTCCACTTCGCACCGTACTTCACCAAGGTGGCTCTGGAAGACAAGCTCTTCAAATATGTGCAGAAGCTCGATCTGTACAGGTACCATCTTTTAATATTTCTAAGAATAATAAGAGCACATATAGTAAAACAGCTTTAATATTATTATTTATGCTATTCATATCAACTCAATTAATAAATCAAGTAGATTAATCGCAGATATACACCCACTTACCATCCCTCATGGACAATATTTTGGATCTGAATTTGTTCCAACTGCAACAGAGACTACTTTGATTCTATGATGGACGAGCTGGAAGACGAGCAGAACTTCTTGACGAGGGCGGGTGGTATGATCGAGATCTGGACGGACACGATTGTGTTTGAGGCTGGACTGTTGCGCAATGCCACTAAGGACACACTCGACATCTCCCAGGCAGCATACCAAGAGTAGGGATTCACGTATATCAGATATTCTTATTATTTGTTCATCAGTTGTAAAAACAACGGCATCAACCCTCTCTCAATAAAATATCCTTAGGACGTCATGTTTACATTATTTTTTTCATCATTCTACTAAATTAGGACGTCATGAAGACGTGTCTTGTAGAGAGAGGTAGCTTTAATTTTATGATAATAAGGATGTTTTAATTGTCTGAGTGTGTAAAATAATAATGAAACAAATTGAAAAACTTATTGTGATATACCGAAAAGAACAACATATCATTAACATCATACCGGCAATCTCTAGCGTTTGTATGTGACATAAAGCATATAAATAACACTATTCACATGCCTTCCATTAACGCCGTTCAGAATCTACGCGGAATACAACGCCTCAGTGGTTAGAACAGAAGAAGCGCGTGTGATGTTCGAGGAAGGAATCCACAAGGCCACGACTGGTATCATCTTCAAATCCATGATCGGTCTCTGCACGAGTTCGTTCAAAATGTACAAGGGACTTCCTCCAACTGGTGAGAATCGACCGTTTTGGTTTTACATTTACAATTCCATTTATGATTTTAAAGATAAAAGTGAACCTCAAATCTTATTTAGACTTTATCGTGCTTTTTATATCAATAACTTCAAATAATTAAGTTAATTATAAAAATATATAAAGATTAATAATGTATATGAAATGCAATTTTTACTCAATCATGACCCATATTCGGTTGTTTTGATATATCCATTCAATTAAAAACGAGGATGAAGATTATGTACTTAATGAATATAAGAGACATTGTGAATAATAGAAACTACTTTTTTGTTAGCATGTAGAGTATATATCATATTGCTTTCCATAGACGCAGCCCAGACTGCAGCGGACATCGTTGAGGCATCAAAGGACCTTGCCGAGGCGATGGTTGGATTCGCCGAAGCCATGGAAAATATTGCGCATGCCATTAAGGCCATGCAGGCCATGCTTGGGTGGGTCGACGAAGTCATGTCAGGTAAATTGGTTTGCGTGAGTTTGAATTGTAGGAATTGTTGTATAAAAATCAACGTTACCGCCGAATGATGAATGATGTCGTTAAATCCATGAACCGATGGGTCGACGGGATTATGTCTGGTTGATGGTTTTGTAAGAATTCGATTTTTCTGACTCTTTTTTTTACATTTCTAACCCTGGAATTTGAATAGTAACCTTAAAGCCGAAAATCTACTTTTAAATTTATTTCAATCTATACAATATTTAGCCATTATAAATGCAAAAGTCGGTACATATATAAATAATATAAAAATTGTTTGATGCATGGTTCTGTAGGCCTGGATGGACTCGATGCATCCTTCAATTGGACGCAGTATGACGGAGTCGTAGAGATGGTCTCAACCCTCTATTACGTGGCTGAAGAGTGGGAAAATGTCGCTACGGCGGTAAGACTATTATCATTTTGACATATCACTCGCCCTTTCATAGTTTCAATAGTTTCATTTAGATAACGATCGAACATCAGCATATCTAATTTAAACATTTTGTTATTTTATATTTTGATCAAATAAAGATATTCGTTTGTATAACTATACAATGCTTCTCGACAATACACATAAAAATGTGGACAAATAACAAATGAAAATGCACATTCATGTGTTAGGTGGACGTGACTTTGCGGGACCCAACTTTCCGAGATATTGACGGCTGCTTGGAGTTCCGAATGGCTTTTGTCGACACTTGCAGATGGGGCGAGGCGCTTACTAGGTATGATAAATATTGACTTAATAATCAAAACACTTAGAATTTATAACAACTAAATTGCTTATTGTAAATATTGTACCGTCAATTGTTATACTTTTATTCAATAATCAATTTCAGATCTGCCATTGAAAACGCTGAGAATACTCGACGGGCCATTACCGCATCGGCATTATTCTTCAACAAAGTAATAATGCGGCAGCGATACCAAAACTACTTCGATGAGGTCGAGGCGAACATTGAATTGAGGGAAGAGTACGCAGTCTATTGGGCCGAGCAGAATTATGATGTCACTATTGAGATGAACCATCTTCTGATCACATTTTGTCAGGTATGTATTTACCCCTTGACAATGCAACATATGATCAAAATATCAACCCTTATTATGTTTTGATAAATATATATTAAAAGCTTTAATGTTCATGAAAGGGGTTAATCTAATATCACAAATATACATATATAATATTTGTTTAGGCATACTACTATGAGGAAATGCTAATTTGTCCTGAGTCAGCCAGACCTGATTTCTCTTTGAACATCGACAACTTGATCTTCCACACCCTGAATGCTCTCAATGTCGTTGAGGGCATGGGTCGCTCAAGCAGCGCTTACATCGAAGTCGATATTGTGGTAAGCAGCATTTGGCTCAATTTATTGAATTACTTTCTTGTGTTTAAGATGGTATTGGTCACATCATAATTGCATAATTTAATCACGAATGTTATATATTGTTTTCTATTGATTCAAAGGATACCGACACGGCCTCTGACTGTGAAAATCCAGATCTCTGTCCAGTCAACATGTTCAGGAATCAAGGTCGCTTCTTTTACACAACGCCGCTCGACCATCTGTAAGGATTTTTTATTAGCCATCTTATAATTATTATCATTTACATATATCGAATCGAAACTAATGAGTTAGCTGTATTCATTTTATTGTATCATCATTCTTAGTTAAACCATATTTCTTCAGGAGTACCCAACGGACCATTTTTCGAAAAAAAGTCTAATTTTACTTCATTTGACTTGAAATGAACTCTAAACCTATTCAAACCTGAACATTATTTTTAGTTATGAAATGATTTTATTCTTAATTTGCCAGCCAGGAACAAAAAAATATTGTGCTAGCAACTTTGCTCAGAACTGCCAGCAGAATAAATCATTAACATACTAAAACGTTGCTTTTCGGTATATAATAGAAAAGTTACTTTTTGGTGTTTTGTTATATAAATCTTCTAAGCACAAGTGCATCTCAGTTATATTTCTATGCTTTAGTGTTATTTCTATTTGAAACCGAAGAATGTTTATGCTATCAAAACATATTTAAGATTGAGTTTTATTCTTATGAAATGCCAGGAAAATACAAATAATGTGAAATGCAATATGTTATCTGTTCTGTTCTGTGAAAATGCCAGCAAGATAGAAATTTGAAAAGAATAGATATTTCACCGAATAAATCGCTGGGTACCCCTGTTTCTTACTATATTACATATTTTGGAAACTTGTTGGCATGCCTAGCTTCTGCCTTTGCAGTAATAAGCATTTTTATATATTTTATTACTTATAAAGGTTTTCACTTATTTCAATATTCACAATTCTGAAACCAATTATTCATTGTTTCAGTGCTTTCTACGAGGTTGATCTTTTCCTGATCCGTGAAATTCGCTTCTACTTCCATAACGCATATACCACAGAGCCAGAAAATGATTTGAAACAAAGCATTCGAGTTTACGTTGAATCAAGTGGCCCGTTTGTCAACAGACGTGAAGGACAATTGGACTATTTCCTGACACGCGCTATGTCCGAGCGCACATTTGGCTATAACCTCGAAACAGGTCCGTATCTGATATTTGAACAAAAAAAAACACAATTTCTTTATATTTGATTGAGCTAAAGACGCAAGGTTTACTTTCAATTTAATTACATTCTATTTAGACACTATCAATTTGTTAACTTAGCCTTGAAAAATTGTTAAGTTCACTATGACATATATAACACATATATTTCAGATGAGATCGAATTATACTGCAACCTCGAGCAACCGCAAGGAAACAAGATTCAGCAAATGACTCCCTTCACCACCTGGATGGTTCGCCTCACTGACTCGCCCAACATGGATCACGTCAGTTTGGAAAATGTGGATAAGATTACAATGACCTTCATTGGTTCTTTCTTGCAAGGCGCAGAAGAATGATGATTGTAGTACGTCTGTATATCAAAAATAATTAAATCAATGTATAAGAAATAAACATTTGAACTCGAAATACCACATGTATTGTTATTTATATTTTCTTTATAATTCAAATTATTTGTGTTTGCTTTTCTTTTTATCCACATGAAAAGAACTAATTTAAGATCCAAACATGATAAAACGGAAGATGGAAAATTATTAACACTGCGTGCATTTTACCCAAGAGGGATTTGTGTCTAAACATAACATATTGTGTTTGCTTATTACATTAAATAAGGCAGCTGTTACATTAAATTTTAAAACGGATCGGTTTTTCGTGCTTTCCAATAAATCTCTTTTAAGAAACTCAAAACGCACGCGCGGAAGGTGCGTTTAGAGTTTCCAATAAGGATAACATTGGCAAGCTAAATACAGATTTATTTTTTTTTTATTTGATGTAACCACAACCAAATAGAACAAGAAAAACTTTGGATCTATTTCATTTATAATTACATTAATTTTATATTCTCGATTCTCCCTCAACCTCAACCAGGAATAAGCTCTAGCATCAGGATATACAGTAGTGATCATTTATTTTCGGACTAATAAGTGCAAATATTTACACTTTTTTGCAAATATTTCTTTCCAAAAATTTGCAAAAAAAAATGCAATTTCGTAGAAATGATCAGGAATCGAACAATAAAACCCCATCATTGTTTGCAGTATGTCCTCGCCTCACAAAATGTTACCTCAACAAATGTTACAAAAAAAAACTATTCCCTTTCACAATCAACTAACCTCGCATTTTTGGCTGAAATCACCCACTTCACCCAATGCCCGAGTAAAGGTTTTCAAAAGCAAGTGCACATATGCGTTTGATCTAAACAATGGTGGTTCAGTTTAACACTATGGGTTTGGGCACAGTATTTGCTTTCAACCGCCTAAAAGGTTGCCAGAGCATAGAGGTTCGAGTTCGAAAACACTTTTATATAACCTGTGCACAGGTTTTGACCGTTGACCCGTCATAGCACAGGTTTTAAATTGATACAGTCGTTGATTGGGTAATACTTCACCCCTCAGGAACAATCTTTATAATTTATGGAGTAACGGTTATAGCTAGCCTAATAACTTAAGCTACCTAATCCAACTCTTTGCCACCTCGTATTAACTGATCCCTTGATTCAGTTGTAGCATACACTCGACATGACCGGTCGTAAATAGACAAAAGAACAATAGGGACCAGACATGTGTGTACATAAGTGACACGATATAAATGATCCCTCGGCATTTGTTGCAAATTTATAGAAAGAGTTGGACATTTATTTTGCTATGAAATTGCAGTTTTTTTGCAAATAAGTGTAAAAATATTTACAATTTTTGAGCAAGAGTAGTCCGAAAATAAATGATCACCACTGTACATACCAATATTAACGCTTCAGTCATGCGATTAAACGCTGCAAAATAAGGCGAACCAAATTACAGTATTCTGATATATTCATTTGTTGTCGGTCATAAAACTTCCGATTCATATATAAAATATGACATGGTGATTTATGTGGTAAAAAAATGCACTTAAGATTATATTATATGTGACCTAAACACGTAATATGATCATATTACGTTAAAGGAAAATATGTGATGAGAAATAACCCTACACTAAATTGTCTTTGATATGCGTATAGTTATATTATAAATGCGTTTAGTTGCAAAATATTATACATGAATTGAATTGAAAAAATCCCTCCCCTTGAAAACTAACCCTCCTTTGCAGACCAGATAACTCCTCCCCCCTGTCATATATGTGTACGACTTTATGTATTTATTGTTAAATAATTATTTTATATGTTTTATTCAATGCCAAACATGTAAAAAGGGGCGTCACGCTAATCTCTGTAACAGGAAAGGTATTCTACTCCTACATCCTCAACCAATTCAAGGGTGCCTAACACAGTGACCTGAGTGAAAACAAAGACGAGTTCAAACCACAAAGATCATGCGCCGGCCATATATTTGCGATACAACATATCATCGAAATGTTCCTAGAATTTCAGAAGACTATCAAGATCAACTTTCGATTTGTGTTCATGGTCAATTACTGTGATATTTTCTAGTTATGAACGGAATACCTGAGAAGATATAAGAGAAAAAAATGTATATAAACAGTTCAAGTGTTGTGTACAGATTGATGGGGAAATGAGAATGGTCTGAAATAAAAACGGGGATAAAACAACAATGCATATGATTGTCAGTCTTGTTCCTGATATTAATATACTATGTGCCTAAGCATAGCTTAGACGGAAATAAACACGGCATTGTTCAAAAGAAAAGAATAAGCTCGAGATATCAGGCGCAGAGGCTATCCGACTTAGCGTTTTCATACAACATAGCAATGCTCGACATCACAGAAAACAGCTTCAGATACTTATCTTAGTTCTAGCGATCTATGACCATTATTTTCATGAAACCCTATTCATCAACAAGTTATTCATTTGCATTTAAGTAATCTTAGCTCGGTGGCCTGAGTTTGAGTCCGGCTCATGTCATATCCTGATAGGCTTTCAGTTTTTTTCTAATGTCGATAAATGGATTTTGAAAATGAAAACCTAATTTTGGAACACCACGTGGGGTGCTCTTCGACAAGTCAGCTTATTTCGGTCACAAACACATAAGAGAGGCTGGGCTAAAGTATATTTTTAGGATCACACTTTTTGGGATCCACCTTAGGTATGCTAAATTTCTTGATTTTGATATTTGCGCAATGTTCATGGTTGTTGTTTCTTAGTTTTTTTTCTTAAAACTCCAAACATACTTTTATCAATTTAAAACAATCTGCCTTCTTTTGTGATAACTTATCAAATACAGCCTCAGTCATACTGCAGTCCGGTAAATCACAGTCTGAAGAGTATATGTGAAGTATACTATACTTCAAGTAAAGTTTTTTTACTTGGTGTTTTATATAGTAATTTTACACACCATAATATCAATTTTCAAGAATCAATAAGTCAAAATATCCTAGTATGGGTGTTAGGGTGGGGGTTGGCGGGAGGATAATTCTAAATGATTTTTTAGTTAAGATTCTTTAATAACATTCCTTAATGAAAGATATTTAGTGAATTAGTGCCTAACCCTAACAGAAAAAGATAGATAT
>LQRL01157375.1:13763-28012 GCA_001703475.1 Hydroides elegans
GAAATGTTTAATAAGTGATTAAAAGTGATCAAGATTACATGTATAATGTTTAAAATGATTAGGAATAAAGTTGTTATTCCTTTGTTTTGGATTATATACTTTATTACCAGTTTCAACGCATATTACTTGATGATTTGAGGTATGTAGATTTTTATGCTCGTTTTAAAACATGGGTTGGAGACTTGCTAAAAATCAGCATTAAAAGGGCCTGGGTGACGTCCGTTTTAAACATTATGTCACCCCGTATGCCGCTCTCATCTAGGAATAAATGTATATATTAGATAAGAGAACTATATATCTTTTTTTCATTTAAAAAGAAATCTTTTTCATAGTAGTTTGAATTGTCGCTGTCTATTATTGAAAGTTTTTTTTAGCTAAATCCCTTCTTAAATTCGCTTTCAGGTTATATTCTGAATTTTAAGGGCAAATTCAATGTATTCATAAACAACAAGAATGGGCATTGTGTATCGCATTCTGTAAAAGAAAAAAGTAATACAATAGGTTTTATTTTCACGGCCTTAAAATAAGTTACGCACGTGCATTGCAAAAAAAAAAACGACATTTTTTAAATTTTATATTGAGGGGAATTAAATTCAATTAGACTTCTAACTGGATTTTTGCCAATAAAAGATTAGTATAAAATGACAACGGCAGAATGTAAACAGTATCGCTATATTTTTCAATATGATAATTTGTATCTATATTGACTTAAAACAGTGAAAAGAGATTTAAATTATGGATCAAAATATATTCATTAGATATATCTAATAAACCTATAACTCACCTGCCCTTCTTTGATGTGAATGTCTCTGTGTTTGTTCTTTTCAACGATTTTCAACACCATATCTCCCTTCACTTGATAAAATAGCTTGAACAAAAAAAGATATATGGAATGTTATTGGGTGAATGACGGACAGAATCATCGATTTAATCTTTAGAAAAAAATGGAATCGTTAGAGGTTAATTATTTGACCTAAACCTTTTTTTTTTTCATTATGCTCCATACCAGGGAATTTGAATTTAAAACGCAAACTTCTATTGAATATTTTGCATATTTCACCATGTATGCACATTTTAAATGATAACATAGACACATATAACAGGCACTACTTGAATCAACCAGGGGCTTAAATTACATTAGAATCTAGGGAATATTCAACAGTAACTGGATTTTTCCCCATCCTTCAAATATATCTGATATCTTGTTATCTTTAAGGCCGCAATACAATGAATAACATCACATCAGCTGACAATAAAATAGTGCCGAGGGTTCCCAAGAATATTAAGAGTTAGACCCTCACATTGAATGTTATTGTTAAACAATATTTTGAAATATAAGACAGCAAACTGAAAACTATGGAAAGGCTCCATGTTTTTACCTCCTCTCCACAGTCGATGTGGAAATCCTTGCGTTGGTTGGGTCCACCCACAAAGAAATGTTTCATTTGTCCCTCTTTGTGCCTGTTGACAATGCATCATATCACTTAGGTCTAGTAACATATAAATACTAATTTTAATTAATTAGAAATACAAAGACCTGGCCACACCGATTTCATCGAGCTCCCGTGTGGCCAGACCCTAATCGTTTAATTTTACTTGGTAACGGTAGCTGTGGTTGCTATGTGATCTGGTCATACATGCAAAAATGTTCGTGGTATTAATCGTTGCTTCGAGTCTACAAAATGACGTTTATATTCGATCAAATAACATCGATTTTCGACACTCACTGCCTCGTTTTGCAAGTTGTTGAAATATATAGTCTAAATGTTTGAAAAATGAACTCACATCATTTTGTTGCAAACTGGTGGAAGGAAGAATTGCTTGTTTTCTTCTATCCATTTTGGAACGTTATATGCTCGCTGTATATCGCCGTTTGCCGCATCCATTTTGTATTTGTGATTTTTGTTTCAAAATATCCGACTGATAATGTATGCGACTTAAAATTTTGAAGTTAACGGAGTCATTGATAAGCACAATGTGTGTATAATATACAGAATATAAGCTTATGTTGCCTTGTTGAATAATGACACCAAGGTTTTAAATATGAAAATGGTAAACCTCTTGTGAAAAATGTATAAAAACGACAGGCAAGGGGATTCGTTGAATGTTAATAATAGCACACTACAATAGACAAACATAAGAGTCCCCTTTCACCTCACTATCGTGTTGAAGAAATAACTCGAACGTATCTGTAAAGTATTTCGAACGTTATTATTTTTAAGTATTACTTAAGTGATTAGCACGATGTATTACCAACATTTAGAAACCTAGGCAATTTCGTCAATGCAACGGTACGACAAACTCTAGATAGTATGGTAACGTCATTTTATTGACGTGAAAACAAATTTCACCTTTTTTTGCGACTGTGAATCAACTAACTTTGCTGAAAAGGTTTGTGTTTCGTCTTACAAAATATGCATATTTTCTTTATATAATTTAGATAAAAATCGCAAAGATACTATGCGTTTTGCACACGATACCAGATAGTAAACTAAAAAGATAACTCAATCTGTTACGTTATATCATAAGCTATTGTGCTATTTTCTATTTCGAAGACTGCAGATCGTGTTGTTGTACATGTTAAATCAAAACTTATTTCCTGTAAAATCATATTTAGGC
Source organism: Hydroides elegans (assembly GCA_001703475.1). Classification (NCBI taxonomy): domain Eukaryota; kingdom Metazoa; phylum Annelida; class Polychaeta; order Sabellida; family Serpulidae; genus Hydroides; species Hydroides elegans. The sequence continues at coordinate 16,383 of LQRL01157375.1, forward strand.
GCCAAATAGTTTCAGTTTTAAGAAAGCCCTATCAAAAATAGTTCAATGATTGAGATGTTGATGTTTTCATGTTTATTTGAGACATTAATACAAAAAAAATCTGAAAATATCTTTGACTGATTTCAGGCATAAGCTAAACGCGGCCAAAAAAGAAACTTACCACTAGGTATTTTTCAAATACATCAAATAATATTCCAAGTGTATTAAGTATTTTTATATCTTATTGAAGCTTGATATCTCTTCTATATTTGTGTGAAATTTCCTTAGTTTTTATAAACATATAAAGAAGTTATCATATGTTAAACAACAGTGGTGTCGATTTCAAAAGTTGCAAATCCTCTATTTTTAGTTCAAGTTCTGCATAAATTATGCTATGCCTTGACCAGTGAACGCACGCCTCACAGCAGTAAACCGCATATCCCTTAGAATCTATAGAGTCCTTTTTCAATTAATGGACACTTTTTACGAACTTTTGACTTTGACTTTGATTAGACCAGTCATTTGTATATCAAGCTTAATGATTTTTTGCCTCGGGGTAACTTCATTATTTGACTTCAAGTTGCTAAACACAAAACCATTCAATTCTTTAGAATTAGAATGTGCGCTTCAGGTAAAGCATTGCATTTGGAAAAAATGGGCTTTCTCAAAAAACGGACACTTGCCGTTATTTTACTAAAATAGGATTATAGAGCCAATATTGTAATGTTTCATGTTTTTGATAATAGCGGAAAAGATAAATTAGCTTTATTTAGCTCTTATTTTTCACTACAGAGTCTATAGAGTATAGATTACACAACTTCAAACACAACACATAGCAAATGGTCATGATAGGGGAATCAATATTGATCTATTTGAATAATGGTTTCAAAAAAAATGTCCCTGAACATATTCATATTGGTTAAATAGCAGGGTGTCCATTATATGAGTCAAATTGGAAGTGTCCATTAATTGAGAAAGGCCTCTATGGCACTGTGTTGTCTCATGGAATACTTTCAAGCAGACTTTATGCAGGACTCTAACTTAAAACAGAGGATTTGCAACTTTTGAAATCGACACTACTGTTGTTTAACCTATGATAGCTGCTTTACTCGGACATGCATACTAACGAAATTTCACATAAATATAGAAGAGATATCAAGCTTCAATATGATATAAAAATAGCTAATACCCATGGAATATTATTTGATATATTTGAAAAATACCTAGCGGTAAGTTTCTTTTTTGGCCGCGTTTAGTTACGCCAAACGAGTTGCATATCGTTAGGTGTACAAATGTTATAGAACTACAGCTAAATTAAATCATGATAGCATGGTGTGACCTATGATCGAGATGGTGTATTCGATCTGTATATTATATTGTGTATGCGGCAGCGAAACATTGATTTAAGCGAAACTATAGTTTCGCTAGCGAAAGATTTATTTCTCTGATGATGTTGAAAAATAGTTTATTAAAGATAATTAAACAGTCATAACTTGAGATAAGACCTTGAATAATTATGTTTCATGTATCTTCTGATCCAATCATGTGTATTAGTGACAGAAAACACGTTACCAGAGAGGTTTATCTGTGAGTTAAGTCATGAACTGAACTTGGGGATTAATCGGCTTATTTCAATACATCATTGAGTAGAACTCTATAAAAAGCCTTTAATAAATTGGTAAGGTGACCTAGGAATATATTGCTATACATATGTATAATATAAACTGTGATAAAAAGCTTACTAAATAACATAACGACACAGAATATTTACATTATCCGAAAAATTAATGTTTCGCTAGCGAAATCAAAGTTTCGCTGAAATCAAAGTTTCGCTGAAATCAAAGTTTCGCTGCGACATATACATATACATTCAAATCCACAAGCATATTATAGATTCTATTACAAAATTCGAAACTTAGCCATTTTTATATGCTGATTTCTGTACGTCATTGTATTAGTTAAGACCTGAAAGAAGGGCACCCCACCCCCACATTTAAAAAAAAATGTAAAAATTACCTTAAAACACCATTACAACTATGAACAACAAAGAAATAATTGTTTTTTTTTTTTGAAAATTAAAATTGGGTAAAAAGCTGTTCACTTTTTCCAAGCCAGCTGGACTGTTCCTATTTTTCTAGCTAGCTTGGAACTGAAAAGGAACACCTTTTGCGAAAATTGAAATGTTGAATATAAACCAAATTACCTATCATATCTGGCAAATATCAGTTTATAAGACAATTTGCAAGCATATTTCATTAAATTTAGAAAAAAATTCTCACTATTTATTACGAAAATTAAGAAATTATAAAAAAAGGTGTTCCCTAAACTGCACAAATGTCCAAACTAGAAGGCATTTTCTCAAAATTTCCAAGCCAGCTGGAAATTGGTGGGGAACACCTTTTTTTGGGTAACAGCTCGTAAGGTGCTCATCATGAAATAGTTCATCATTTGATGCTAAATGTCAGAGACATTACTGTTTTATATATTTTACGTTTAACAAAACTCAAAGAGGGAATACCCTAGGTTGGGAAATCATTGCCATAAGTTATAAACACGCCAGTTTTAGGTTTCCGTACGTTTTTAACAAAAGGTGCTTCATGTATTTATATGATATAATTTATTGTTATACAACCATGTTTTCACATATCACAGATATATACTAAAATCGTAAAATACGCTTCCAAATTAAGAGTATTTAAATGTGGGTTTTAAGAAATTATTATTAACACCCAAAAAGGCCATTTTATTATGTCGGATTGGGCGTAAACGAATTTCAGATACGTTTTGCCTTTGCTAATATTACTTTAATTTATAAAATGAATTTTATAAAATTTCACGGTTCTTGCTTAAGAGCATTTTGTTGGCAAAAAATAATTATGATAATGTAAAACTGACATTGAGCGAAGTTTGAATTACAATAGTCATTCTCTGTAATCACAAGGCCTCCAAATGACCCTATGTCTTATATCAAGTGTCCGAAAAACCAAAACATAAACAAGTAGAATGGCGGATCTGGAATTCGCGGGAATCTATAATTCGCGGACACGTGTTTTTTGCGAATTACTTGAGACTGTGATCGTGGTTTGACTTAAGTGTGATAGAAAACTGTTTTCTCAATGTTTTCCTATATATAAGTTGTTTCTTAATATGAATAATTCTCGAGAAACACGTATCCGCGAATTATAGATTCCCGTGAATTCCAGATACACTGGTCTATAATGGCCATCTGATCTGTTTTGACTGCATTTCGAGATATCGATAACCGTATAATCCCTGTCCGTTATTGGTTATCTAGTTTTTTTTTATACATGTGCATACTGTATTAACATTATGTTAGCGCTGGTCAGTCTACGTTTTTGGCAAACGCGATTTGTGTGGAATCTCATTTGAGAAAGGAAGACGTCAGATAACATGTTTTATATTACGAAATAGTAAGACAGCCCTCTATTCGTTTTACTATAAGAGTAATTTATCGCTTTTGCTTGAAAGCAATAATATTTCCGTCTGAGGCCGCGTTCACGCAATCAAAAAAGCGCCATGATAAAAGCCCGAAAGCCGAAAACTCGAATGCCACACCGCCATTTATCCCTTCTGTTCATGCGAAAAGTCTTTTTAGATTTATTTACGCGCTTTATTTTCGTGTGAACACGACTTAAAACACTAAAAATTATATTATAAATATTGAACATAAATCTGTAATAATTTAAAGTATCAAAGAATAACATACAAAATTCGTCTTTGTTTACTACATATAAAATAGTATGCACCAAATCAAATGCACAATCCATCCTAAATGCCTCAATAAAACCACCCGATCTCAAACTGCTTTATTATATGGCTCCCATGTCCCACAAATACGTCTCCATTGCGTCGCCGACTCTTCTTTACGCGGTGACAGCGCCGTGTGTAGTTTAAACCATCGCCTGTCGTCAAGCGACTTCTCCCGCCTTAGCAACGGTATCTGATCGCTTTTCAACTTCGCTTTATGTGCGTAGATCTCCTCGGAATTCGTCATCGACCGGATTTGTTTTGTCGCGCTTGCTTTCAAATGCGGCGGTAAATCGGTGGATAGGTTATTGATCATCTTCATTAAATGCTTCGGTCCGAAACTCCCGCTTTCGTCCGGTGAGGATGGTGGGAGTTTCGGAAGTTGTAGATGGCGCTGCGTTGCGCTTGGGCCTGTTTTCATATTTGGCGGGCTTCGTAGTGATCGACCGGGAGTGGGTTGTCTTTGTTCTTTCAAGAGAACTTTCATTTTAGGGAAGAGCATGTTGGGATACTGCTTTAAATCGGAGATGTTGTTGTTGCTTGGCAACGCCGGGATGTGGATAGCTTCAATCGCTTCTTTGATAGGCGATAATGGGGGTTTCCGTTCTTGCATTGTTATCTGACTTGATTTTGGTCCGGCAAAGCCATGCGTCGATGTATATTTAGACCGCCGCGGTGTAGTCAATATCGAATTGCCAAAGTGATCTGAGAAATCACCACGCTGTTGTTCTTCGCTGTTGTAATTCGCTATGTCCGAATTCTGTCTGTAAGAGTTTGATTTCAGTGCGTTCGGTATATCCCCGACTGTGTGACTACGTACCATTCCTAATGCATGACCAGTGCTTTGTTTACGCTCACTGTGAACGTGTGAGTGATCCGCGAACGATACTTTATTTCCGGTGCGCGAGTGTGAATGCCGACGTGACGTATCCGTTGAACCGTAACTACTCTCACTGGCCGTTTCCCCACCAACGCCTTTCTGTAGAAACGGATTCAATCCCTTCGCGAAGATTTGCTCGATGAAAAACGCGCGCTGCTTTTGATATAAATCCGCTTTGCGCCTCCGCTGTTGCTTGTTAATCTCCGATATTTTCGCGTCTAATTTGCGGCCCGCCGCGGGGTTGCTTAAACAAAGCGTATCTCCGAGTCGACGACTTTTAAACGCCGCCGAGAAATTTACTTGTTCGTCCATGTCAACCATGGCGTCGTCTCCTTTCGGATAGCGCGGTTTCGAATCTCCGTCTGTATATTCTTCCTCTTCTTCACTCCCAGAGTGAGTGCTGTTATCATCCGTTTGAAACTCCATGGCTAAAGACAGTTAATTGTTATCCAATTCAGTTCAATTAAATAATCGCACTTATTTCCTCTTCGAAGACGCGAATTTGTTAGTTACTATTACGTACGCTGTAGCTGAATCCATGATTGTTGAGCATTGTTATTATAACATAATTCGCTACAAATTATATCCTGAATTCGCGAAATTGTTTGTTGCACCATTTGTATGTCGCTTTGTATCCTCTTCTCATTGTATAGAGCTAAATGAGTATTTTTCTAGCAATTTTATAATCTCCCTATTAACAACTATCATACAAATTTCGATATAGTCGGTAACACAACGCTTTGATAAATTACAAACTGGCATTTCTATGTATTTAAAGATAGCTTTTAGGCATTGAGGTAAATTAGATAAGACATAAAAAAGAATATATGAGCATTGAGTCAAGTTCTGATCTAATCAATTTGACAAAAAAGAGCCGATTTTGAATCGGTAACCGAATGGTTAAATACTTAACATGGGGCATTTGCTCGTATTTCACGAATTGATGTATTCATTTAATATCCTATCAATATTTGCAGACAAGGTCTGTTCTATACAATACGGAGCATTATTTGATTAAAAGGCGTTATAATCCACCATTCTCAATGAATAGCTGTTTTTGCTAATAAAGCATTGTATGGACATAATAAATCATTTTGTTTATTAGAAGAACCTATGAATACTATTTTCCTCGGGTATTAGAAAACTATTTATTTTGCTGTTTTATATCTACTGGCAACAAAATGGGAGTTCCGTGAGTGAATACATATACTCAAGACAACGTTGAAAGAGACGTAGCATATACCGTTCTATAATCACATTTAAAATAACGTTTTCAAGGGATAAATATTTATTACTACGTCCGATGAATGGTCGCTTTACATTAGAAATCGCTTGGGCGATGTCCCGGCGTCTACTTTTAAAATGTTGTCCCATGTTTAATATGTTTTTGATATAAAACCGCTAGTTATGGCAAGAAATCACCATTTGAGTTTCAACAAAAATACATGGATTTCCTAATAAATGTAATGCATTATTTTGAAAATGTTATAACACAAAAACATATATAAATCTGCCTGAAAATTAAAATTGTCGTTTTTTTTTGTTCATATTTTTCTTAGGGTGCTGGTCAACTCGCCAAAAAACCAACTCGCCAAAATCGCTTTTGCCAACTCGCCAAATTATTTTGGTCAAGTCGCCAAATTCCTTTGGTCAACTCGCCGAATTCCTTTGGTCAACTCGCCAAAAAAAATTCCGATTATTATAAATAATAACTTTATCATTTTTAATGAAAATACAAGTGTCAAATACCATCAATTAATACTTTATTTTACTCAAAAGTGGATTAAAACTCGTGCTCTGTTGATCACAATTGATCCGCAACCAAGAGCTTATGCAGTGATCTACTTGATTTGGGCACTCTTTACTCTGTAAACCCGGAGCAAATCTCATCATATTAGAAGGTTTTGACCAGCGATTGCATGAACTACTCATTGCTTATTTGTTATTGCAATATATCAATCAGAGCTTAACAATTATATCAATCATAACTTTAAAACTCATCACTTTATCCAAAGTGACCTTTTTTCTATAAACCTTGGTAAAAATATTTGGGTTGATTTTTAAACACAAAAGAAGGTTTAATTAATCTATGTAATTTTACGAAGACAACATCCATTCCTTTTAAAATAAACCATGATTATATTTCGTAAATTGTCAAAAAATCAAATGAACATTTTGGCGAGTTGACCAACGCTTTTTGGCGAGTTGACCAAAATTTGGCGTGATGGTTTTTTGGCGACTTGGAATTTGGCGAGTTGGTTTTTTGGCGAGTTGGTTTTTTGGCGAGTTGACTATAACCCTTTTCTTATACCCTCATTCCATCTAAATGCACAAACATGGCCAATGCAGTTTCCGTTTTACTAATAGAGTCAACATTGACTTTACTCTCAATATGAGAATAAAAGTAATTTAGCCTTGCAAATAAATACTCAAATATCATTCAAATGTCATTTATTCGACACGTAACTCGTATTTGCCTAATCAACTTAAGATCCCGTTTAGAGTTTAGATCCATGTTGTTAAAATTTAGTCACGATCTTAGTAATCTTTGAAAAGAAGCAGGCAACTTTTTATTGAATACATAATGAGTTCGTGAAATACATTATTACCTAAAAAGTAATAAAGAACTACATGTGTAAGCTTTAAGGGACCGGGCATATTTGAAGCTTTTTCTTGCTTTTATTTCCTAACAAACCTGTCTTCCAATGTGTTCTTTATGGTAAACTAAAAAGGCAGTAAAAGCTACCTAACCGGTCCTTGTTTTCAATTTCCCATAAGTAAAACATTGTGAGACAGGTTTGTGAGGAAAAATGTAACGTTTTATTTTTCACAAAGGGTGTTCCTTTGCTCGATTGTAGCTACCTAAATGAGCAAAATGAGGTTATTTAATTCTTAATTGTATAATTCAATGGGATTATGCTCAAATTAACACTTTTTAAATATCAGTTTGTTGGGTGCCTTTTTCTAATGCATTTTGGCGGTTCAGGGTGCGTTTATCGGATAGCGAGATTTTCTAAAAACGCTGCGGGAATTAATATAAAATTAAGGCCTTGGCACACTGGACGCTTCTTTGAAATGTTCCCCCTACATAAACCGTATGTTGTCAATGTATTGTTTATGGTAACCAAAAAACGCGTCTGTCGTTTTAAACGGATGTAACGAGCGTTTATGCGTTTTTTTATTCTATTTAAATCTTAAATAATCACGAAGACAGACATTGGGTGTGAGCGTTAATGATTTTCGAATTGAACAACACTGTGTGCAACAACTAATTTCTAATTAAAGAAATTGTTTATAACGATGTAAAAAGCAATCGACATAATTAAGATGCACCCACAATTCGGTTTTTGAAAAGACTTTTCTGTTTCATTGCGTTTGAAAAAGCAGTGCACAACCGTTCAGATAAATAGAATTAGGACTGTTCACGAATGTTTTGAAATCAATACAAGAAAGGGTTGTTGATTATTGGTTTCTGAGCCCAAGTGGCAGATGTCTCAAATTTGTCATCGGTTTCAATGCGAACAACAACGAAATCCGATAAAATTGAAAGTTTACTGGCTTAGAAAAACATACATGTTCAGAGTGAAAAGAGATGGAAAGAAATCGCGAACTTATCCCCGAAAAAATGATCATTAGCATGATTGAACGGATGTAAAAATGTGATAAGATATTAAGATGTGGTGCTATTTTCTAGCGTCAATATATGAAAGCGTTTATCTTTTAATCAATGTTATATTTAGTTTTGCAATAATATTTTGTTTGAATTTATGTTTCCAGATAGCTAGAAAATACAGTGTAAGTAAATTTAGCAATACATTTTATAATGCGGATAGAATTAGATGAATTAAATACCAAATAATATGTCTGAAATAGTCTGTTATGTTGTGATTTGCAATCTATATATGGACAAGTTTAGAAATAAATTATTACTTTATTAAATGTCATGTTTAGAAAAGAAGAAATGAACCGGAACTTTCACTTTTTGATATTCTTCACATCATCAACGAAAATAGAGTAAGTATTATTAATAGTTCACCCAGTACACATATTGAAATTGATTCCTATAAAATAAAGACATACAGTGCGTTTATTTCGAAAAAAAATATCACTTTGCACATTAAAGGATTTTTTCTGCTCAAAATCACCAAGCGAGCTGCATTTAACTATAACAGCGTTCGAGTAGTCTATCTTTCGGAAATTGTAAATTGGATAATAAGATCGAAGAAGTCTCAACAAATCACTATTATGGTTCTTTTAAGGACCATCTATTGGCACTGGAACTAAACGTGAATTGGAAATGTTTGGGTTCGGCAGGAGGACAGCGGATTTGGTCTTTTACGAATCAACAATTTCTACGTCAATTTAATGCGTCATCACTGTTCGCTACATATCACAAGGTCGGGGCTTCAAGTCAGGTAAAACTTGCAATTGTTTCTGTGTTTTCTATCAAACTTCCATCATAGATTTTATATGTCAACAATGATATAAATCAATAAATCTGAGAATGTATTTCATTTTAACAACATCGAGGTCGGGCAGAGTTCCCATGGTAATTCGTCATCCGTGCGATGCCACATAACCATGGTTAATCAACAGTAGTGACGTCATTCCATTGTATTTAGAATCCATTAATTTTGATAATAACCAGTAAGCAAAGTCGGAAAAAGAAACACTGACAGTCCATTAATCAACACATAACAAAGGTTCAATGTACAATGTTTAAATTAATTGAGTGTACTCGTTCTTTAATCTATACAACTTTGATTAAGGACAAGCTGACAACGTCTGAATTTATTTTCACAAAATCTTAAAATTATTCAATTTCTAAAACATCCATATTCATGTGTATTTCAGAACATATTGGATGCTTTGGTCGACCCAACAAAACACAACAGATGGAGGATATTTGATATAGAAAGAGATGGGTTATCCTTGCAATTTAAAAAAGAAATTAAAAACCCTTGGGGACAAGATTATGTACAAGTGTACCATATGGAACCTTCGAATGAAACATGGAAGACTTGGATTGGTAGTGCATACTATAACACTACCAACGTTTCCAAATATGGGAAACGATTTGAAAGGTAACATAAAATGTTTCATTGTCTTCATCTTTTTATAAACTTTATGGAAGAAATGCCTTATGTATGGTCATCCATATTTTCCCCTAGATTTTGATTCGATAATTTTGTGATGTCAGCAAAACGCTTTTCGTTTTTCAAAAAGTTTAATTCATGCCGAATGTATATCACTATTTAAATAAAATTGGTCTATAACATAGACTCTACATATCTAGGTCCTGGAATGATGAACGAAATGGTGTCTGCTGGTATCTAGAATTTAGCCAAGAAATGAACTGGTCGTTCTTTTGTGTACAACCCATCAAGACTAGACCTGGTAAGTTGAGAAATGACAAGCAACGTATGAGGAAAGATGTGCCGAAAATGATGTCATGATATTATAAAAGTTGTATGAACTGTTTTATGTATAGGTATTTATACGGATTTAGAAATTAAAAAAAAAACTTTCTGTCTCTATTATTTTCAGACCGCGATTACAAATGTCTCGTTACGATTCTCCAGGCGTCTCCATCACACAGTGCCAAATGTAGACTCCAGCTTGCTGAAACAATAGACTCTCTGAAGCATTATTGCGAACATCGCCACTTGCAACAAAGTGCTTTTGTCGACATGACAATGCCAAACCTTAATGACAGCGGAAATGATAAAGATGAATATGACAGAATCTCACAAGCGCCAAAAGACGGAACTCAAAATCTACGGGATATCAATAAGAATACATATCAATCCACTAGGAGTCAGGTTACTTTACATTTATTTTTATATATGAAGAAAATTGCACAAAATGCTTGATGGATTATTGAGTCGAATATCTAAATTCATATCTGCTAGTTATGAAAAATATTTCTATTATTTTTCAAAATAGTTTGATGAAATGTTTTATGCACACTTTTTATGGTGCATTTTATGGTATCATACGAGTGATTGAATATAGCTACCTATTTCGTTTTCAGGGATCATCTAGTCCATATCAGAACGATTGCCAAAGACCCAACCAAATTCATTTCAGGAAAAGCACACTACGTTACGAGAGCATAGAAAGGGTGGATGAAATAAATCATATAAACACATATCACTCGCAAAACCAACATATCCCACCAAATCGCGTTGATCGAACTAATAGTTACTCAGATGACACCGTTTCGGATATATTTAAAGAACGTGTACCTCAGGGTCACCAACCTATTTGTTCCGAATGGCAAGCAAATAACAATGAACCGATCGTGGGTTTTGCCCATGTACCCTACAGTTCTAAACATTTAGTTGAATCGGTCAAAACTTTATTTCAAAGTCACATATCAGAAGAAAAAACGAGAACTATTTTAAATGAAACGGATGATTTCAAAAGTGACATGGATGTCGCCTTGAAGCATCAATCAAGACTTCCGGTGTTTATGACGAACCCATTAATAGGAACTGCAGAGGGATATCTGACGAAACTCAAGCAGAAATTCAAATTGGATGTAGGGTATGGTTATACAATCGTGTTATGCCAACGCGATCACTAGCATGCATATAACATTTTCGCATCATGCATTTATTTATTTTTTGTATTTTTCGTTCTTAAATGATTTCCAATCAATGCCGAAAACCGGCTCAATTTTCAATTCTACTTAGCTAAGATAAATATAGATTATCCATTTAAAGCCATAGTTAGAGTGTAGTTTGCGTTGGGTTTCACTAAAATTCAGTAACTCAACGGTACTAGACATTTAAAATCGCTCAAAATATGAAACCATACCCTTCCATCGCTCTTACATTTCAGGAAATCAATGGAGATCGATTCACAACTGCCACTAAACCAAGGTTCAGATGAGCGTTTTGCAATAAACAACCGCGGATCTATACAGACGTCATCGGCACTTGACATTGTGTCTGATGATGGTGAGTATCTTCTCGACAAGACAACCCACCACCACCCC
>LQRL01157375.1:28220-39188 GCA_001703475.1 Hydroides elegans
CTTCGATTTTTTATCACAAAGTTATATTTCTCCCAATTTGCCAAACTCCTAAATGTTACTTAAGTATTTGCATGCAATTGTAATAATATCCAGTGTTTCATTTTTCTCTTCAGAAATTAACATTCAACCAATCGATTATAGAGCAATTGGGGAAGCAGCAGTTTTGGAAATTCTACGTCATGTAAGTGTATCTCGATTTGGCCTATGGTTTTTTTTCAAACAAACTTGATTTTTAAATTATCTTTTCCATTGTGAATGGTCTTTCCTAAACATTAAAAAAAAAAAAGATCGATGCATAAGTCTGCCCCACATATCCACTTTTTTTTATGAAAAAAAAAACAACAACTTTTTTTGAACTTTAGTTTATATTGTCTTGGTTTTGCAGAAATCGAATTCATTGCGGGTTGATATCAATGACCCTGAGGATGATCAATCGCTCAAGGCAGATGGTTGGGTGTAAGATTCACATAAATATTTCCTTTCAATTTAATGTTTATAAACTAGCATGTAAAATATATATGTAGACACACGTAAACAATTGAAGTCACTAGGCAAGTCGCCGCCCAACTTGGTTAATTTGAATTTGTAGCAGAATTAAGCTGATTATATCCAAATATTTTCAACATGGAAGTCTGACCAACGCAAATGAATCGCTTTTAATGGTTGATTTTACAGATATCTCGGCCTGCAAAATGAAGTAGTGACACTTAAAAGGATACATGACGATTCAAAAAGCATACAAAGGTTTGTATTAAATAATTTATAATAACATAATAATACATAACAGTTTATAAATTGGAATAACGATCCTGTGAACTTCTTGATTTAATCTTAATGGCAAAGTTAAGCTTTGGCCATATCTCAAAAATAAATTTAAGTATCATAATTACTCTTTCCTAAAATGACGTGATTCGACTGGTCCTTGAACATACACATTCGACGCTGCAACTGGTTACTGTTATAATTTAATCACAGTTTAAAAATAATAATTCGATAAAATACAGTTACCTAGGTAAAGCATTAATCCAAGTTCCACCACATGCCCTTTTCGAAGTTTTGAAAAGTAGCCGCAACTGGGTGAAATTTGTCCCGATGCTCAAAGTGAGTTTAATATGATTTCTACTTTTTCCACCTGTTTTGATTGATATATTTATATTTGAAACTAGACAAAAATATAAATATTAAGATATCATATTAGCAAATACAAACTAAAGTGCCTTAAACATGCACATGGAATATAGAAGTAAAATATAAATTTTCTGATTGCAGACGGTTTCATTTCTAAAAGAATTTGATGAAAATATGCAAATAAGTAAGTAGTTTAGACCAAGCAAAAAGCGTAAATTTCAAAATCCAACTATAAATAACAACTACATAAAAATCTTAAACGATATTTAAATCTTAACTAACGGTAGAGAAAACTCAGCGAAACCACGTCATTGCATACGCAAAGTAACAGAATTGAACACCACGAAACTTAATTATGAATTCAATTGTGTACTTTCCTCATCGGATAAATTTTCTTCGAAGCTTTCAAATGTCATAGAAAAATATTTTATATTTCTTGTTTCAGTAAAACTGCAGCATTCAATGGGCAGTCCATCTGAAAAAGAAGAACGTATCAGTACGCTTTTGCAACTTTCCACAATAAAAGACAACAAATATGTGATAGCACTTGTTTCTGTGGACATACCTTCGACGGAAGAACAGAGTGAATGTATTGTGGCAAAGGTGATTGGTTTTAATTTAATAAAGCTATCTATACAACATGGAAAAATTTGATATATATTCTTAAATGCTTATAGGCTCTAGTTCCGTGGCGGAGAAGAGCTAAACGCTTTCTTTTTGTTTCTTTTTTCTAAATGCGATTTTTTTTTCAATCTCCGAAAAAGCATGCCGCGTCAAAAAAACAAAAAAAAAACAAAAAAACTAGTGGTCTATACCGTCACGGAACTGTGCATTTACGATAGCTTTAAATACTCCCGTTGCCCTTTTGGTTAATTTGTACAATTTTGGCTCTGCCAAAAAATAAATTGGATGTACCTTATCGTTCACGCGAAAAAAATGAAAATCTTGATCCTCAACTTTTAATCCTTTTCAGTATTTGCCGAGCGGCTGGATCATCGAACCTATTACAAGAGATGGAACAGAAGTAGCGATGACAACCTTCATTGTTCAGATTGAACCCAAACTTCATCTGTCAAAAAGGAAACATTTGATTCAAGAAATGGTGTCTTCACAACCACTAGCTATCAGCAACCTAAGACGAAAACTGGATCCAGCGTTTGCCGATTATGGTTTGTATTAAGATACATCATATCGTTGAAAATCCTCATTCAAACTTTTTTTTTGAAAATACGTTGTTTTCTTTTTTGAAAGAACGTTGCTTTAAGTATATGTAAAGTTAAATTCCGTGAGACATTTTAACACTTAGTTTTTATGTATATATTTAATCGATCGATTCATCTTTGATTTTCAGATGTAACAGAGTAAGAGGAAACCAAAATGATAATTTAAACTTCATTTGAAATTGAGGAACCGAGATGTTGTGGGTCATGGGATGTGGATAGGGATAAAATAATTTGATTGGGTATATGATTTTCCCTTTTTGGTATGTAATAATGGCCTATTACAAATGACCAATGATGTGCTTGCCGCGGGGATCGAATCTTGTCCCTCGCAATTACTGAATGCTATACACCGTTTCACGTCATATGGTTGCTTGCTTACCGGTATGTGTTACGTATTGGAATGGAAAAATGAATGTAAATAAAACAAAAATATTGATCATATTGTTTTTATTTATTGTATAAGTAGAAAAAGTCATTAACATATACTTAAATACTTCATTCGAATACAAAATAAACACAAATCCCTCTCTCATAAACAAATATCAATACATACCTTCATGAATATGTCAACATAATACAGCCCAAAGTAGTATGGCAATCACACCGTAAGGAATATGCTATTAAGTATGCCCAGACATGCGAATATTTACAAAGTAGCAACTACTAAACTACCAACCTAATTATCTGACCGATTAGACACATTATTAAACAGAAGCAAAGCTTTGAAAATTAAATTGAATTGCTTTGTCAAGTCGAAAAATGTCTAGATGAACGAGTTTAATATATACATGTACATTGGAAGATGACTTATTAAGCATGTTTTACAAGAAGTTATCAAAACATATGGAACTATGCAAAAAAATCGTAAATGAGTAATAATGAGCAGATCTTCAAAATGGTATTCATTTATAAGGGAAAATTTCACTAGTTTTACTAAACCTACTCTATATGTAGACCTTCTGTCCAATTCTACAGATCCAACCTATGCCAGCTACAATTGAACTTGAGCAATAAATGCCAGATTATTGCCAAATAAAAAGCCTTTAACATGTACAAAAAGAGTGAACAAAACCACATTAAAAGGCACGAATAATCTCATTATCTAATCATAATACCATGACATGACAGTGGTTTGATTAAAATCATTGCATTTCTAATTTTGCGATTTAATCAAATCGAAAAGATGTTTATTTGCTTTTATTATATTTTCAATTTCACATTTCCAAGCATGTCGTATCACATACACCTGGTCCACTGCATTTGAGTATTGAACTAGAGTTTAATTACTTAATTGTTCCATTTCTCTTCATAATTCATACTCACGTCACTTTACTTCAAAATCTATATCTTCCGCGAGCTGTTTAAGAAATCCAAGCAAGATTAATGACAAAGATTAATTCACAAATCGATTGCGATGTTTTGAATGATTATAGCCTAAGCCATGATATAATGAATAGATCTACATCCCATGAACACTCGCATGCTATCACATCGCTTCTGTTTTGCAATTTCAACCAATGACTAATATGTACATCAATATCTGTGTAATGTTTATGAAAACAATTAAATGTGTTGATGATACTGTTTTAATTGATGAACGGCAGATTACAAATGATCATAATTCATATTGAACTTACATTGTAAGCAATAACAATGAATAACGTGGTCAAATTTAAAAAATGACCATTCAGATGTAACAAGAGGATTCCCAATACAGAAAACTATAATCATCAGTGAGTTAGCAAAACTATATAGGGTAGGTGGTTGAATATACATGTATAAAAATAATGATTACCGATACGGTAATGCATTAAATTGTCACCATTTATTTATCATCGCAATAGCACAACATGAATCCTTATAACAGTTTGGCATTTATTAGAAAAAGACCTGTTATTTGGTGTTATTTAATAACATTTAATAATATTTAGTAAATTTACAACTCTTATACAACTACGTGCATATCTTGAAACAAAACCCAGGCATGAATGTTGTTGAAAATGGAATGTAAACGAAACCACATTAGATATTCATCCTCCTATAGCGATTATATATAAAATACAGGTTACTTTGCTACTTTCCTTTGTGATATCAATGAAAAGTTCTTTATTTATATTTATCGCTATGTCTCCCATAATTCACTGCTACCGAGACACATTGGCGCTATCGGAATCCTCTTGCGACGGTGTCTCGTCTTCTTCCTCGATCATCGCATCCACATCCGGTTCCGTTTCTTGTTCTTCCGGAAGTTCCGGGGATTCAACTTCCTGTTCAACAGACAGTTCCGGTTTTTCTTCAATTTCCGGTTGCTGTTCCGCCGGAATCGAAGCTTTTCCCATTTCCGTTCCAAGCGGAAGTTCCGGTTTAATCTTTTCAGGTACTTGGTTCACAGGAAGTGAAGGCTTTCCAATGTCCGGTTGTTGTTCAACCGGAACTTGTGGCGGTTTTTCGACGTTGCTATTGTCGTCCTGAAAGATATGAAATAACGGCGCGTACGTTAATACGGCATCAACCGCATCGCTACGTCCGAGTTCTTTGAGCTTTCCGACGAACGAACGTATTGTGGATCGAGGATCGCGACTCCATACTTCGAGCGCGCGATCGGTTTTGCTTCGCTGGCGCTGGTGTTTAGGCGCGTCGACATCGAGATGCGGAAGGGCATCGGTGAGACCCAGCGATACGGCGAGTAGGCACCAGTCGCGACCCATCGGATCAGCGGGATCGAGCGTGGCACATAAGCGACGTCGGCCGTGTACGTTGAGATGACCGATATGTAGATCGACACCGAGCGTCGCCGAACTGAGGATATCGTGCGAACCAAAGCAAATGACGTCAACTATTGCCTCATCGACGTCATCGTCACGTGTTAGTGACGTCCGTACGTCGATTTGCGCTTTGGTGACTGCCGTCGGTGGGTACGCGTATAGATTCAGGCTCGATACATGTTCCGCCAGGTGTCCAGGGCTCAAAAGATGTCGCTCGATCGCTAATCCAGGACACATATCATTGATCGCGTCCATGACGATATGAAAGATATCTTCGAAGAAATAAAACAGATCCGTGCGCGAATTCTCCGGTCCACGACACTTGATTTCGATCACCGTATCATTGCGCTCGCACGTCACCAGCGCCTCAAGCGCACCGGAACAATGCTTAGCGCCGCGACACCACTGATACAGATCGCAATCGGCCGAGTTGTGATTCAACAGGAAGTCACGACGAAGCGCCACCTGGATACGCGGAAACATATGCACGAGCAACGAAGGACTTCCGGCAGGTGCGCATAAGCGTACGCCGCCGTATACCGGCTGCCGACTTTCCGGTTCCCATAAACCTTCGAGTGTTTCAACGAAATTGAAGCACGGGAATTCATATTCGATATC
This sequence comes from Hydroides elegans, assembly GCA_001703475.1. NCBI lineage: Eukaryota > Metazoa > Annelida > Polychaeta > Sabellida > Serpulidae > Hydroides > Hydroides elegans. The sequence continues at coordinate 33,955 of LQRL01157375.1, forward strand.
CCCGTCCATATCGCATGGTGTACACAGTTCGAGCGCCTCGAGCGTGGGGAGGACTTCGACTGTGCTTATTTCCGGAAGTAGGTTGAGTTCCAAATCTTCCTGTGTAAAGACGCCGGTGGGGCGCGTATGGGTAAGGCGTTCGTATGAGAGGAGTTGACCAAGGAGGTGTGAGCCGAGCCAGTTGGGGTCAAGCACAACGAGGTCATGCTCGCGTTCTGATTCTATATACACGACCTGAAATGATAAATACAGAAATGATTAACCTTCAACATACTCATACAATAATGAATTTCTCAATATAACATGATTTGACAGTAGTTACTATTTACGGAAGTTTATAGTTTGAAATTTATGCATCAGAAGGGGGACATCTAAAATAATCGATAATATTTTCATGTTCTTTTCCATGTGTTTCTTTCTTTCTGTTCAAAATATGTCTTTCACTTTTGATATCCTGGGGTTTCCGTGAAGAGCCAAATATTTTTATTCAAAAGCGCACCTTATTGACACCAGCTAGAAGTTATGCGCTCAAACATGAAGTTTTATCTTTACACTTTCTCGGTATTTAACTTGAACGAGACAATAACACAAAACTCCTCACCTCTCCACACAGTTGCAATTGGCACATCAGCTCCTTCAAGTGATCCTCGCTCGCCAGCATGTTGACCTTGGACCTGACATACATGATGAAACTGGGCCAAGTGACAACCGGAAGTGACGCGCTCATTTTGCGCCAAGCGGGAAGCGCGAGGACGACGGCGTCGAGAAAGCCGTTGGGCACGGGCAGCGTCTGAACAATGAAAATATATCAGATTAAATTGGGGAAACGCTGTTAATGAATCAAACATATGAGGGGTACTGTTAACCATTTAAAAGTCATGATATTGTATTCGTTAATTTACGGAATAATGGAAAGGTGCCAGCTTGTAGCGTGAACCTTATACTTATAGCTTACAATATGTAGGCATTTTACCGCTGCGTCAAATCTGTTTCGTCCAAACTGACTTTATATACCGAACATTTATGTTATCTGAGCCAATCAAATATGTCAAACGTCAAACGGCGTTCATTTTGTTATAACGTTGAATCACAACCTCCCTCATGATCTATGGTCTACAATATGTTTGACACTATTTCCATTCAGCATTCAGATCTCTTACCCTGGTGATATGCTCCTTCATATGGCCCATGCAAGCCCTAAACGCCTTGAATTCACTTGACATGGCCAGATGGGCATCCATAACGAAGACGCGGTCGTGAATGTCAAAGTCACCGCTCAGCTCGTGCAAGGCACGTTGAAGGACGAGGTCGGCCGACGGGCTTGTGAACTCGCCTTTAAAAGACGGGAGGGATCATGTGATATTGAATTAGGCTTATACATGTACCTTGCTATAAGATATCGACAGAGTTTGATTATGTATATTTAGTGAGTGAAATCGATAACTAAATGGACAAAATATAACTTATCTTTGGATAAATGTATTATCTTCAAAACGTTCAGTAGGAAATGCATAAAAGATTTCAATTTTGACGTGTAAATTTGATCGATGTGCATAACGATCTGAAGCTGACCTTTCGATGTTTTGAGAAAATATATAAAACAAATCTTATTAGATAGGTCACACTTTAACATGAAACCTTCAATAAGAGAAAACGGGCTCATCCATTGAAAAAACTTCAAAATGAATTATCACCATTTAATTTAACCATACCTTTGTTATTCTTGCTACAGTTGGCTGTATCCGCATGTGTGGCCACGAGCAGCACTTTGGCTGGCCATGGTTGCGCGCCACCAGTCGCTACGGGCAACAAGGGAGACATGCGCGCTTTGAGGAAGTGCAGCCAAAAGAGCACCTGTAGAGTAATTAGCAAATAATGTCATATGGTATATGTTTTTTATTTGAAAGGGTTCACAATGCACTATTTCATGGTGCATTTATATCCCTTTTAGCATCAAGTTGCGAGATATATCGAGTCTACCCTGCATTCATATTCACGCAAATAGCCAACATATTTTTGCGTTCCTCTAGCCGACTTTTGCATCAATCAATCGCACGATAATCAAAGCAAACCAACACGTTATTCACTACAGTTATCTAAAGTCCAATCGGTGTGGTTGACTTGCTTTTATGCGTCACAATGCACTACACGTTTTACTGCACACTACAATGTGCTTGTTTTCCTATCATAACCTGAAGCGATGCAAACTAACCATGTTATAAATTGTGCTCTCACCTGGATTAATTGAACATCCTGTGGCTCGTCGAGGCTGAAGACGATGATATGAATGCAGTTGGGATCGCCGATGAACAGGTCGTACATCAAGAAGTAGGGCTCGAACCCAGAGAACTCCCATACACTCAAGTCCCCAACACCTGCAAAATGATATAGATCTAATGTGATAAGTTCAAAGCTACAGTGTATGTATACCTATAACAAGTTGTTGTGTCATAGTGTGCCATAAACATGTATAAAAGTTAAGCAAAGAAGGGTGTGATTTGCAATAACAACTTTATTTTTCGATAGGAAACTCATACACCTAAAAAATAGAAATAAACATTCATATACTCTTGTGGTGGGCGTATGGTTCTTTTTAGTCAATTTATTAATCCTCTTTTATTTTTCATGTTTCCGATGTCATTGAAATGATGCTAACGATCCGATAAACAGCCACTAAGTTGAGATGCGTTTGTAATTAGTGTAACGTACTAGTATTTTGAGTTTAAATTATTTTAGAAACACAAAATATACCGGATGCAGTACACTGTTCCGCTGATATGCCCTTCGTATAACTCTCGTGCGCTTTATCAAAGCTGATCTGTGTCTTCAGGCTGTCCGAACGAGGGTTGGGTGAGGACGGGGTGGGTGGGGCTGAGCCGTTGGTGGTGGCAGCCTCGATGTCATCTGATATAGAATTAATGACACATTGCAAAAAATACATAACAGTCGATCGAATCAAACACTATTTAACCCCATGTTCAGAGCTATTAAAGCATAACCGAATCCTTTTAAAGACTAATCAATCTCAAAAGTGTGTTTTGGGCTATAAACTATTGGATATGAGTTTTAAAAGAAATGCGGAAAATCATAAAATAGCATAAGCTACCACTGATTATGAACACATCTAAAAACCAAATTATTTCACCATTGAATAGGCTATACTATATTCTTGAAATGCTAGGACCCTGAGTGCGGCACAGGGTTGATTTTAATCATAGAATAGACTATTTGATATCGAAATGTGTATTAATGCTTGTCAAATAAAAAATAATTTTGTCGCCTTTCCGGTTTTCGCGTTTCAATTAAATTAAATTTGTTAGGTTATCTAGCATTGGTTTATGTGATATATATAACTTACTTTTATTCGGCGCTGTTCCCCGATCGACGCTCTGTGACGCCATGAGTCGCGACTTGCGGAAGAAAGACTGGAAGTAGCCGCACTTGAGCGAATCCACCACGGTCGACTTGCCAACGCCAGAGGAACCGAATACCTAGGAGAATCAAAACAAGATTCGTTTATAATAATTCGAGATATAACTATATATAATTATATTATAACTACCAGAGCATCAAATATCAATGCTATTTTAAACATGGCTTAAATTATAAGGCAAGAAAGCACACCTGGAAACACATGTACATTTTAATAACTCCACAAGAGTTTTTTACATACCGGTCTACTGCCATTGCAACCCCCTTGTGAAATAAAACAGGAAAATATTTGTTTCCACTGCCTCCCGATATCTTCGACTTTGACCCGACCCGATTGCCTAAGCCATCCGTTTGACAATGACATGTAAATAAAGTTTTGACCTTGGGCAACGGTTGGATCAACACCTATACATAAAATAACATATGTTTATTCCCACTCACCTTGACTTTGACTCTGCTAAGCGGTTCGCGACCAGGCATAAGTTGTTTGACGCATGTGTCCCTTTGGGTTGAGCTTTGGTTCAGTAGTGTAGCGGTGTCCATTTCACCCTGGGCGATCGCCATGATTTCAGAAGTGACGCCCTCCTTCAAACGAGATTTAAAAGGGTGAGCGCATTATATGGAAACAAGATAATGTTTATATTTCAATGTCTCAACATCTATCGATATCTGCTCAATAAAAGTCTCAATATGTTTAGGGTAAACATGCATATCTCCTTACTACAAAGAATATAGCTAGTACCTGATGTGTGATCCACAGTGTATACATTAACTAAAATTCAATTTAAACATTCTAGGCGAGTGTCTTCTTAAAAAATACTAAGTAATTGTAAATTAATGTAGATACACTAATTTCAATTAAAAGCTTACATTATTGGCGATATTGGGATCAGCACCGGAGAGCAGGAGGCAACGAACGACTTCCACGTGGCCGGCACGTGAGGCCATGTGCAGTGGGGTGGCTCCCGTCTGAAAATATTAAGAGCAAACCTTACAAATGTATATAAAATATTGAATTGTTAAAATGGAATAGCCAACTGACTAAAATTAGCAGTGAATAAAAGGATTCATTAAAGGATGGTTTTTATCTCATGTCAAGAGCATTCTTCAGATAAAGCAGAAGAAGTATAAGTCATCATCATAGAAAATATTTAAACTGTAAACATTATCCGTTGCTCGTCTTTGCGTAGTAAAAATCAAACACAGTCTCTGACGACCATTTTAAGAACGATAGACTTGATAAATTGGTATGACCTTGCATAACTGTATGAATTATTATTGCAACTGATACCAATGTGGCTACCGTTTCTTGTAGTTTCTTGCTACTCACATTATTAGGCACATCCACCTTGCATCCAAACGCACACATCGTCTGCACCACCGGAAGTAGACCATCTTTCGCGGCCGGATGTAAAGGCGTTTCACCGGAAGCGTCCACTAAATCCATAGCGCATTGGGCGTGTAAAAGAACGAGGGCGATGGAAGCCTGGGAGCGACGGCAGGCTAGGTGGAGGGGTGTGCTGTTACGCTGTGAGAAAGAGCAAGAAAATCGTTATGCATATATGTTATGAAGTGTCTACATGCTATTTATTGCTATTATCTGCGAACCAATGCCGCATGGGACAAAGGGGTGTTGTGGGCTGTGAAAGGGCGAAAATGAAATAGAAACATTTTATTTGGAGGGGAGGATATAGTGGCGTCTCGTCACTGGCATTCACTAAATCCATGGCGCATTGAGCGTGTAATAAGACGAGGGCGATGGAAGCCTTGGAGCGACGGCAGGCGAGATGGGGGGGGGGGGG
>LQRL01157396.1:0-14435 GCA_001703475.1 Hydroides elegans
GATTTTCTATATTTAACGAATTTATTTAGACTTACATAGCCATGTTATATTGAAATGTAATTAAAAACAGGGCGTATATACAAGAATGTCGATTTTTATCAATCATACAAGGTGTTCCTCTCCAGATCCTAACATAATTTTGTTCTATGTTTGTTTATTGATAGTTAATTTCGATGTTTTTAAGGGATTTGTCTCAATTATTTTTAAAATACATATCGTTTGATGCCCTTTGAAATACCTTTCATTGAACAATTGATGGGACGACTTAAGGATTCCTAACAACCTTATGAGTAAGACAATCGAAGATTATGAAAGCAATTTTTATGGACAATTTGATAAAATGAATTTTGACAATGACATGAATGCGGTCGGTAGGTAGAAAAATGGTCAGATAGACAGGTCGGCACAGTGGGAGTACTTCATAAAACATATTTCTAAGTTTACATCTGCGTGGTCGGCAGGTGGAAAGTGAATTATTACTTATGACACAATATAAATACATTTTTAAGCTTGTCTTAATATATACATTCAAATTAATTTAATGCGTATATACTTTAAATCTACTATATATTTCGACCCTTTGCCCCCCATCTGTCTACCCGTCCTCTTGTGAGGGGATTCTAATTATACGCTTATTCAACAGAACTATAAATTAATCATCAGCCCAAAAACTTAACATCCAATATTGTCCATTTAAAATAATATTACTTAGACCAACAATGAAACGAGTCCTGAAATTGTAGCATTATTTCTATTTTTGCAGTGACTCATTTTGTTTTGGTTAAACATAGGTCTATTTACATAGCTAGTGTCTGTGGTCTACAACCATCCAAACAACTAAATGAAACACGTTATATTTTTTCTAAGAGGTCTTTCATTTTGGTACACAAATTTACCATTGTTTTTTCCTTATCTGTGATTTTGGGTTCACATTTTGGACAAAGCCATGTATCTGGATATAATACATGGGATAGATCTCCCCTGTGCTTTAAGTGTTCGATGAATTTCCAATGGTATGCTTTTTGGTCGGGTGTCAACGCTTGTGTACAGTTGCAATCCTCACCATCGTGCAAGAAACGTAAATTGGCTTTGTTTTGAAGCCAAGCACGAATTTGTTTGATAAGGGCCAGTTTGATGACTCGTTTCCGACAACATAGAGCATCGTCATAATGCTTTCCTGATTCAGTACAATCAAATAATGTTTTATGGCCGTAGAGCCACACTGGCATTTTCTTATTCTCCAGGCAACATTGATATTCTTCAAATATAATGTCAGAGATGACATATTTACAATGCATATCAGTTGACAATAGTTTCGTTATCAAACCTTGTACCCTCTCAGACTCAGTGCTCGATCCATCGTCCCATACAATTTTCTCCTTAATCCTCTTGTTCTCACGTTTTATGTCACGTTCCAAATCCGAGCCACTTTCAGAAGTGGTAGCCATTCGATGGTCATCAGGATTTTGACGACTTTTGGTTTTCGGCCTAGTGTCTTTACTGTCAATGGTTTCCGGTGTCTTCTTAATAGGTCTCTTGGTGTCGGGTTGAGAATCCGATGTACTCTCAGAGGAAGTGGTGTACCATAGGTCGTCATCACTATTTCGACCACTAGCTTTATTTGTTTTGTTTCTTTTGAAGCCAAACTTCTTGACTATTTTCCTCAAAATGCCCTTTGTTTCGGGCTCATATTTTGATTCATTCTCTGAAGAGGATGTGGTAAACCATTGATCATTATCACGGTTTTGATCACTATATCGTTTCTTTTTGTCGCTTTTGATGCCAATTTTCTTTAATACGTTCTTAAAGAGACCTTTAGTTTGAGGCTCAGAATCCGATTCACTGTCAGAAGTAGATGTGGTATCCCATAGGTCATCATTATCTTCAGATTTTTGCGTTTTGTTGTTTTTGATGCCAATTTTCTTCAATAAGTTTTTGAAAATACCCTTGGAGTCTGGTTCAGAGTCACTTTCCGATGTTGTATACCATCCATCATCGCTTCCGGTTTTCTCATATTCTGTACCAGTCTTTTCTGATCCTGTTTCACCTGAATTTGAAACGTTCTCATTTGAATGGTCCACACTATCTGATTTTGTATCCAAATCACTTCCCGATGTGTCACTTGGCAGTGTGTTACAATAAATCTCGTGAACAGAGCCCAGTACGCGCAAAAGTGAATTTTTCAAGGTATGCGATGTCACATAGTCTTCAATGGATAGATCCTCAACAATTTCCAATTTGTTCATATCCAGACCTGGCCCACATATCGAGGATTGGCGTAGGGCTTTTGCTGTTATGAATCCCTGACGTAAGGGCTCTGATAGAGCCTGCATAACCTGGGTTTCGGCTTCACAGATCGAAGCGGGAAATGTGATATCGGCATCAAGTTCCATATCATTCGGGGATTGGCAAACGTGTCTATCCGCTTTTGCGATCGCATGGAAATCGGTGCATTTGATACCGAGGGGCAGTTTTAAGCGCTGATATTCATACGCGAATGCAGGCACAACATCAACATGAACGGTCAAATTACGAAACACAGGTCCTTGCCAATTTATCTTCAATCGCGAAATCTTCGAAAGAAACTGGAAGTGCACGCTTTGAATATGTGTTTTCTCGGATTTTACTTTTTGATTGTATTTGTGGGTTTCGTGAGCAAACTCCTTGTAAAATGATTGCGCCACGCGGGTAACTATGAGTTTACCACTTCTTTTACATGCATTCCAGTTGCTCGTCGATGAAGGCTGAATCTGAACGTCTTCAAATTCGTGTGGTAGAGCAATCAAGCCAGTGTGGGTTTCCCGTTTCGAACGCATGGTTCGTGTCATTAGTACATTTACCGGTTCCGTGAATTCGAGAACTGCATCAAACTCGTCAGGTAAAAATACTTTGCAGTTGTCGCGATTGCTTCCAGATAGTACATATTTGAAAGCGAAATGCGATGATTTGGGTGAGACTCTGAAGCCCTCGGATATCGCTCTAAACATTGATTCAATGTCCTGCTTCATTTGATTTATCTCGTGTTTTTGTTTCTGTAAGAGGTGTTGGCCGAATTTTATAGCATATAAAGCATTTTGGTTATTAACCGGATCGTTGTATAATGCGTATTTTACCCGAATTTTTGACGACGTGATGGATTTCAAAGCAGTCCATTCTCGTTCTAAATGGTATTCACTTGGTGTCTTGCACTGTCCTGATTTATAGTCTTTATTTCGATTCAAAACCTGAGTGTCACGCAAAGACACCTTTGAATAGGGCGGTAAAAGTTCCATGATTTCCGGTTTGGTTTTATAGACCCGAGCCAAGTCAACTGCAGATAGATAATTCCAAGTCAGTGTCACATTTGGGTGTTTTTGAAACAGGGACGTGCACTTTTGGAGCGAGTTTCTTGCTATTACACAATGTGCAGATGTTTCCCCATCTAATGAGTCATTGACATTGGCTCCATATTCAAGTAGCAAATCAAAGACTGATGGTGAACATAATGTACCTGCTAAAGCAAGGGTCCTTCCCGAGAGATTGATCATGCCTTGTATTGTCAAAAGTAATCTCAGAAATTGTGTGAAAGTTTTCGGCATTTCTAACTCGTATGAATGAATTTTGGTATTGCATAAAAATCGATCCAATGCACTAAAACCAAAACGATCTACTTTGGGCTTCCAATTTCGGGTCTTGGAGTAGTTTACGAATTCCTCTAAAATCGCGACCGAAACTGATATATTTTTGCTTGATACTTTGGAAATCAGTTCACTCAATGGATCCAGTCCAAAATTATCCTGAAGTGACGCATTAATATCCTTTTGTTTCAACAGCATTCTCGTTGCTGTGGGTGACGGGTGCGGCCCTGAGCAAACCAAATGAAGGGGAGTTTTACCATCTTCTCTCCTTCTTTCATTGACCCTCTTTTTGGGGTGTTTTAATATTGCATCCAAAATGGGTAGATAGCCAGCCGGGTAGCTTGTAACCCGCATTGCCGAATAGAGTAATAGTGTGACATGATATGTATCATAAGGCGATATGTCGTGCGTACAAATTGCGTTAACGTTGCATTTAGGATTCTTGAGGAGTCTTTGCACGTCTTCCACCAAACCATTCTCGACTGCAAATGAAATATCTCCTTCGTGTTCTTTAATGTCATCATAGAGTTTTGCGAATCTATGTTCTAATCTATTCATTTTTATATAAGTTAAATCCAGCTACAAATTAATGTCGAAAGCAATATCCATCACTATTAGTTATTGATATTTCGATTTATGGTATCATATATATTTATATTAATTGTGCATTTTGTATACATGTCCTTATAATTTCTTTTAAATAAAGATTATTTAATAATCAAAGTTACGTTATCAATTTCCACCAATTTACTGATAAAACCATGGCTTTTGTACCACTTATATGCGATGATACCGTTTTTCAAGTAGATCACAATCTTATTTTTGATCTTATAAGGACACCAAAGAGCGCATGTTTTCATTTGTAATATTCCGTAACTGTTATGAACACTTGACGTATACCTTCTTCATGTGCAAAGTAAAATGAGAGCGTTAATGATTACATACATTTTAATACTCTTATGTATGTTCATGGATTACATATGGTTGAATAAATCGCCACATTTCATATACATTATTCTGGCCTTCAACCGAGATCACAATTTAAGGTGTTTTTATTTAATACTTAAGTGCTTAACCTTGGTAGATATATATTATTGTAAACACTCGTCACAACGTGAACCTCATCAAAACGGATACACGTATCTAACCAGTTGAATCTAGAGAAAAATCTAGAGATTTTATATGTAAGTTTATTGCAATCTCATGATCATCAAATAAATATATCTTATCATGTTTCTTATCAACTTGAATTCATCATGTACCGTTATGAATGATGTGTGATTTCTCATTATTAATGTTAGTAAGTGTAATTTTGACGCAATATATTCATTGATGTCATTTATCATACTTTCTGAAACTAATATTTTAAACACATAGTCCGTTATATCCATCGACAGGTTAAACATAATTACCGTGGCCTTTTGCAAAACATCATCATTTCATTCACAGTTGGTGGTATATGAACGCTTTTGGAAAGTTGATTTCAATGTTTTATATTATAGAAGATGTTGTGATATTGTTAAACGATATTCGTGCACAATCGATGTAGTATTTTTCTATGAGATGCCGAGAGGCTCAGTTACCAATATAATATATGAAATTCGTCACCTTTGCTCTTCATTGTTTAAAATGGTTACCGTATAACCTAGCTAACACTGTGCACAATCAATGTAGTTTTTTTCTATGAGATGCCGAACATTGTCTCATTCATCACAATAAATGAATATGATCAAGTATCTAAATCGTATATATTTATTTATTTATTTAAACAGTTCATAGTGCATTTTTCATATTTACCATGATACTTATTTCTAAAATTTGAAATACTAATGGTGTTTTTTAACATATATCCTTATATTAGGCAACACTAGGACCATCACACATATGGTTTGTAGAATTCAGCTCGGTACATAAACAACAATAAATATTTGACGTTGTCTAGATAATATTGATGTGAAGCCCATTTCATTTGCAATATACATAAAAAGGAAAGCATTGTTGAAAATCATGAGTGAAAGTAAACATTCGAAATGATTTGTGTATGTAAATATACAATATGCCTCATTTTATTGCAGGCCGGTGATGTTGAGCTTCATCTTGGCCCTATCCGCAGGGTTCATACATGTCATGGAAAACCTGGAAAACATGGAAAAATATTTTTGTCATGGAATGTCATGGAAATGTCATGGAATTTTATTTTTCTGGAAAAGTCATGGAAATGTCATGGAATTTTATAAAAATGTCATGGAAAATGTATATTTTACAAATTTCATAATTAGAAAAAAATATTTGGTATATTTTCTCAACATTTTTATGTACATTGTATTGTCTAAAGTCAATTGAATATATCTATACTCAATCGAGTATATCTATAAATGCTTTCATTTACTAGGGCATGGTTGGTAATTAACGTAAATGTTGGTAGCAGGGATGCATCTTAGCGGTCGTACGGTTGCGTATGATACCATGAATTTACCTTAGCGGTCGCATGGTCGCGTATACGAGTAAAATTTAAGTTGGGCTTCTAACGTTTTTTTGCTCGCTTTTAATTTTTTTGGTTGCTGTTCAATTGGGTTCGTAATTTAATCAAATAATCAAGTCGTTTTCTGCATATTGCTAATTTTCTCTTACGAGTGTCTCTGGCGCTCGATTATTGATTAAAACTAATATGCTTATACAATGTATTTATCATTATGTTTGGGTTCCTTCGCGTATTGCATAACTATACAGGTACATGTGCCGGCTATAATAAGCATACATATCGGTATCGGTACGATTTTCTCTGATCTTGAATTTTACTTTGAGCAACCATCCTTTTATAATCTAACTTTCTATGAATAGATGTAATATTTACTGTATGGATCTAAAGTGTTCTGTCACTCATTACCCTGTGGATGCCTACCATTAAATTTGTATTGGTTCCCAATGTCGATTATCAAATTATCATGCTCTACAAATGGGTCTCGCGAAAAAAAATCCTTTACTATTTTCGCCATATAAATGGATTTCGCGAAAAATTGCTTTACATCACAATTTCCGCTCGCGCCTTCGGCGCTCGCTTTCCGTTACGATACAGTCATTAATTGGATACTATCTGCGGCTGTCGTTGAGACATTTGAGGACGAATAGATTCTGATCAAGCCATAACTCGATTAAAGAATAACGTTTGGTATAGATATGCCGAGCGACTTACTCTTCGGTCGGTCGAACAGCTTTTTGGAGTTAGTCGCCCGAGTGAGACATCTAATTTCGGTTAAGGTAAAAACCTGCTGTATGCGACTGACGGCTCGTCCGCTTGTGCAAATGTGATTTCGATGGGAATCCACACTATGTAAAAATAGATTTTTTGAATGCCTTTAAAAATTGCGCTTGCGCCTTCGGCGCTCCCATTCAATGATAGAATATTTTGAGATAGTGTACATTCATCCAATAGCCGAGGAAAATTCATACGATTCTCAAGGGCGAAATATGCTAAATTTAAAACTACATGTATATATATATTGAATCACGTTTGTACTGTGGTTATAATATAATATGTTGCAACAAATATTAACAGAAAAAAAAAACATTTTTATGAGTCCTGGAAATCGTGACTTTTGTCATGGAAAATGTCATGGAAAAGTCATGGAAGTTTGTTCTGGAAAAATTGTATGAACCCTGTATCCGTTTCCCATGCACCAGTTGTAGTCGCCTTGTTGCTAAATCACGCCAAGCCCCTCAATGTGATGTTTATGACCCTTGGACTCACATCAAATGTGCAGGAATAACCAAAAAGTTTACAAGAACCATAAAGACAATCCGAACACTCCTTTTAGTTGTACTACATGCGTGAATTTTTGTGTCAAATAAATTTATAAATTCAAATATATTTAAGGGACACAGTGGCGTAGTTGGTATAAGCGCTAGCCAGTAAAGCACACGTGAAGCTGCGGGACGTAAGTTCGAATCCCCTCATGCCCTAAGATTCATGTCAAACATGCTAGCCCCTAGGGATTTATCGATCTGTCTTTGGAATGGTGTGGAATGAAGCTGTAAACGGTAGCCCAAAGAACCCAGGTGAGTTCACCGTGTGCGCTGTCAAATTGACTCATTGATTGCTTACACAGATCGATATATATATATATAACAAAGTGTTCTTAGTATATAAAACTTGTATAATATTCTTAAATTGTAATGCAATTCAACCTACGGGTTGTAAATAAAACATATAATATTTTATAAACTTTTATTATTTCAGCAACTGCTATTCTCGGACATCGTCAACTACAATGCCGTCTTCTTGGACGTGATTTAAATTTTATACATTTCAAATGTTAGATGTTTCTTTCCGAAAATTGACAAGATAGCATACATATCGTCTTATACAAAACCAGATATTTTTGGTGTATCCGAATGGCTAGATGATACTGTATCAAATTCAAAAATCCAAATCCCAGGTTACTGCATTGATCGCAAAGATAGAAATGAAAATGGTGGAGGTGTATGTGTGTTCATTTTTTATCCATTGTCTTACAATCTAGAAGTAGACGATCTCAAAACTTGAAGTGTTTCTTCCTAAAACAAAACCTTTTCTCCTTTTAAATTGCTATCGTCCACCAACAGACAATCAATTTTATGATAAGCTCGAAAATTGTTTTCTGTCTTCAGTTCAAATTTTATCAACAAGAATTGTTTCTTTTTGGTGGTTTTAGTACAAATACCAGTTCAAATAATTTAGTGTGTAAACTACGTAATTATCATCAAAGATGTGACTAGGTTTTCCAGTAATAGCGTGATTGACTTGATTATAACTGATTCTGATACGATATCTCCATCGGGTGTCATAACTTGTGGATCATTACTATATTTACTGTACGCGTAAACTGAACAAACAGCAAGTTTCTGGCAAAAAAATGCTTCTTACGTTCGATCAATGAAGTCATATGACAGTGCCTCCTTTTGTAATATCGTAAAGGAACAAGGTTAAACATGGTTAAACTTTAAAGGTACTTTAGTAAGCTTATAGATCAGGAAGCCCCACTTAAAAGTGTCGGTCTTAAACATAGAAGCACCACTTGGTTCGATGGTGAAATTTTAATTTAAATCTCAAGACGTGACAAAGCATTGTATAAATTCAAGAAGTCTGGCTTATCCGAAAATTGTAAAGAGAATAGGTTCTTAAGAAACAAAACACAGAAAATAATTGAAAAACATAAGTGTAAAAACTTTCAAAACACAATTGTTGAAAATAAAGGTAATATGAAAAAGTTGTTGAATGCTATCAAAGGTCTTGGTTTTAAATCAGTTAAGTCAACGTGTCCCAAAGTTGGCTTTGGAAACGATTCAGGTGAAATAGTTGTTGATGGAGATTATGTTGTAAACCGTTTTAATACCTTTTTGTAGCGATGCAGGAAAACTAGTCAACAAATTACCTCCACGAGTTTTAGTATTGATCCGCGGGTTCTATTAAAAAAGTGTTTCACAAAATGTTTTTGAATCAAATGTCGTGGCTAATGAAATTGTTCTTAAACTCTTATCATCCTTAAATTTAGAAAAAGCAACAGGAAGCGACAATCTTCCTACAAGGTTTTTAAAAGATGCAGCTAGTGAAATAGTTTTGCCACTTACTCATTTATTCCATCACAACAAAAACAGTTCCAGTAGATAATAACACAGCTCATGCTGTACCTCTATTTAAAAAATGTGATCGTAACTTTGAAGGAAATTATCTACCAGTTTCTATCTTACCTGTTGTTTCAAAAATGCTTGAACGCATAATGTATAATCAGGTTAACGAGTAATTGAATCGTCATAGTATTGGTTTCAAAGTTCAGTCAGGTTTTAGATTACAGATTTTAACAGAAACTTGTCTCATACATTTATGGGATAGTCTGAAACAAAATAAATATAAGGGTCACTATACTTGCATGGTACTGATTGATATCCAAAAAGCGTTTGATACTGTAAATTATAACATATAACTCTGTAAACTTGATGCAATCGGTTTTGACTCTAGTGTTATTCATTGGTTTGGATCGCACCTTATGGATAAAAAAAATGTTGAAATTAATAGCATTAAATCCAAGGAAGGTAATATCAGTTGTGTTGTTCCACAAGGTTCTATTTTAGATCCGCTGCTCTTTCTGATTTATGTAAATGATATGGAAAATTGTTTAGACTGTGATCTTCATCACTTTACTGATGATTCGGCTTTAGTTGTCTCGGGTACTGATGTTAATGAAATAGAATCACACCTTCAACGCAACCTAGAGTAATTAACTGTTTGGCTAGAAGAAAACAGCTAGCAGCTAGATATAGATTGTAAAGGTGTAAAGATCAAACCAAATCCTTTTGTAAAGTACTTATGGTGTACTCTTGAACAGGATATATCTGATTACGCTATATGTACCGCAATAGCAAAGAAAGTTAACCCAGGTCTAAAGTGTCTGTACATGAAACGATCTTTCCTAGGTTTTAAGGATAAAAAGCGTGTATGTACTGCCTTTCTTCAACCTAATTTTGACTATGTTTGTATTTCGTGGTACTTTGATGCCCCAAAGGTTCTTTAAAACAAAATTCAAATTTGTTAAAACAAAATGATCAGGTTTATTAACGGTTTTGATTGTAGAACTCATTTTGATGCATTTCATTCCGTTCAACTTAATACATTAAATGCCGCGGCTCTTGTTAACTTTTTAGCACTTGATATGATGCACAAGATTTACATAACACTGCACCTATTTATATGTGTACCTCGTTCTTGGTTCAATATTAACACGGGCATCACACGCGCAATAGCATGCATGCATTTGTTGTCAACTACGTGAAATCCCTTGGTAGAAAAACGTTTATATGTAATGCTATCAAACTTTGGAATAAAATTACGAATAAAAAATCAGTCTATACGTGATAATTCTGTCTTTAAAGTACAATGCAAAATTCTGTTATTCAGCTATATGCTGTCAATTGAAACAAAGGGTTTATCTTCTTCTATACAAGATGTAGAACAGTCAATTTATTGTGATAATTTACTTACTAGTCATCAATTATTTTACCTGCATTTATTATATATGTTTTTCTTTTTGTGTAACGTAATAATCTTATGTTAGGATTTTCTATCAAGGACCGCCATGGAAATAGGCCAGTTTCCTAAGACTTTCTGGTGCAATCCTTTTTATGATCACGCCATATGTAAGTGTTATTACTTATACTTTTAGTATTATTGTTTATTTAATGTAGTTTTCTATATATATTATGTGTATATTGCAGCGTTCAATATTTACAAAACCTAATTGTACTTACTCTTGTTTTTATTGAATTATTGTTCTATTTTTATTGCGAAGCACAAATAAAATCTATTAATCAATCAGTAGTGTTATTGAAGAGTGTGTGCCAACATATAAATATTGTTGTTAATAGCCTGGATTTCCCAAATATATCCAATCACATGGCTTGTTACTGGTTTGTTTACGTTATTTTGACGTCGTTCTAGCAGATTTCCCAAATTTGCCCAAACTCTCTAGTGTGAGGATGGTGAATGATCAACATAAGCGGGCATTTATGTAGCAGCTAATGAATCAATTGTGTGCTTCAATTTGAATGTATATAGAGTTATATTAAGAGTAGGACTTGCTGAGTCTCGAAAAAATTTTGGCAAGGTTAACTTCATATCATTTATTATAAATATGGACATGGCTAAAAGAGGATTATATGTTGGAAGATACAATAGACTTACGCGGATGAAATAGATGTTAGATAATTCAGCAAGATCAGTGTGGATGTGTTGTCTGATAATCAGCGAGACGTTCGAGGTAATGTTCCTATATAATAGGTGGCCAGATGTCAAGAAAGAGATGTGTCCATATAAAAAGATAGACATATACTGAAGAGCACCCCATGAGGTGTTCCTCAAAAAAAGGTGTTCCTTTTCAAATTACATCTAGCTACAAACTTTCAAAAATGGCCCTCTAGCTACAAGAATTTTAGGAACACCTGTTTAGATTTTTGTAGATTTTTTATATTTTCTTCGGAAATATAGGATTTAATTTTATTCACAAATATAATATGCATATTTCAATGTAACAAGTGATTTTATGATCAAACAAACACTTTTTAAACATTTGGTCGTGGGGTGCCCTTCATATACTCGGTGAGTTTAAGTGCACGCAATTTAAACTATATATGCCGTTGATAATACAATTATTTACTCCTTAATCACGGTCATCAACGACATAGAATAAAGACATATACTGTATAAAACCAGTAAGATTTGCAATAATTGTTGGTTAAATATCAATATTTCAAGCACAAATCAGAACATTTGATTAAACATTTGTTGAATATTCTTTAGTTTATTTTTGACGAAAAATCGCAAACTAGTCTTATCGTCATTCGTTCGAAGCCTACTTTCGAATGTTATTCAGATTACTTTAGTTTTAATCTTTTATCGCCCATAAAAAAAAATTGTTATTTGGCAGGTTTTCCGGATAAATAAACTTTGAAATTGTTTATACTTGAAAAGTGTGACTTATTATTGTATGCCCATATTCGATTGAACCGCTCATATAGATGGAGCAAAATTCATATAGTTTGAGCGATAATACAAGTAAATTTACATACGAGGATCCAAATTCCAGACTGACATACACCACACCATAGTCACATCCCGCAAAAAATTAGGGATGCAATTAGCGTGATTGTATGAGAAGTTTTCTTAGGCCCCAGTCACAAGATTGGGGGCCTATAGAGTTGGGGTGTCCGTCCGTCTAGCCGTCCGTCCGCGACATCAAAAATGTCAAAGCAAATTATATAACAACAAGTTTAGAGTCAAACTTAGACAAACCAAAAACACTTTGGCGTCAGCTTAAATTGCTCGGCTACAATAAT
Source organism: Hydroides elegans (assembly GCA_001703475.1). Lineage (NCBI taxonomy): Eukaryota > Metazoa > Annelida > Polychaeta > Sabellida > Serpulidae > Hydroides > Hydroides elegans. Next base: position 12,483 of record LQRL01157396.1, read on the forward strand.
AAAAGTAAAAGCGGTACCAACATTGTTCTTAAAATAGCCAATAAATTATGTAATGATCAGATACCAAAGCAATATGATCTTACATCAACACATTTTTTTTTACTACCATAGCCACAAACCTCGTTAATAAACTGCCCAAGGCTACGAGAATGTATAGTACTAAATCAAAACTATTCAAATCATTTTTTCGAAACAAAAATATCATGCCTGGCAATTTCAAATTAAAACAGCTATTAACCTAAACTAATCTTAAAGAACTTTCTTCCCTCGACCCAAAAAAGGCAACAGGTTTAGATAACATAGCGCCTCGCTTCATTAAAGACGGTGCCACTCAACTTGCACCTTTAGTAAAACATATAATCAATCTTTCAATAGCCAAAAATATTGTTCTTGAAGAACTTAAACATCCTAAAGTTACATCTCTCTTCAAAAAAAGATAGATTAGAAGTCAGTAATTATCGTCCAATAAGCGTGCTCAGTTGTATATCAAAAGTGTTAGAAAACTGTGTACACGACCAAATTCAAAAGTATCTTATTGCCAATGATCTTATATATGAATATCAATCTAGGTTCAGGCCTGGTTATTCAACTGAAACGTGCCATGTGTATTTAACTGATTTTATTAAAGCCAATATAGCTAAGGGTTATTATGTCGGTGCTCTTCTTCTTGGTGTACAAAAGGGCATTTGATTGTGTAAACCACCAAATATTGTGTGATAAAATTAATGCTATTGGTATAGACTCTACGTGGTTTGAAGCCTATCTCTCTGGTAGAAAACAAACCGTCACTATAAATGGTATCTCCTCAGACCCCCTTAATATCACTAGCGGTGTACCACAAGGCAGCCTGCTGGGACCCCTCCTATACCTCATTTACAGTAATGACATGGTGTTATCCATCAAACACAAATTGCTACTTTATGCAGACGATATCGTTTTACTTGTATGTGACAAAAGTCCAGAGGTTGTTTCTAAGTCCTTATCATCAGAGTTAGAAAATTGTAGCAATCGGTTGATTGACAATAAACTTTCCCTCCATGTCGGGAAAACAGAATGTATATTGTTTGGTTCCAAAATAAAATTAAAAGGTTTAAACGCATTTACTGAAAACTACAAGGGTACAACCATAACCAGCAGTAGTACAGTTAAATATTTTGGTGTCATACTTGACAATAAAGTATCTGGTGAACGCATGGTTTCAACTATCTCAGCCAAAGCTATTGGTAAACTCAAATTCCTGTACCGCTATGGTCACATTCTTTCATCTCAACTACGTAGAAAATTATGCAATGCCCTTATTCAATGTCATCTCGATTACTGTTGTACAGCATGGTATAATTCACTTCTGGCTAAAGACAAGTGTAAATTACAGGTTCTACAAAACAAAGTGGTCAGATTTATTCTTAAATTGCCATCAAGAAGCCACATAGGGCACGCGGAGCTAAATACTATTGAGTTCTTGTGTGTAAATTATCGTGTCTCACAGCTAAGGCTAAACCACGCCTTCAAGATAGCCAATGGTTCCAGTCTTAAGTACTTGGAAGAAAATTTCACGTGTACTAACAACAAACACAAATTTAGAACCAGGAGTTCATCTACTAACTTTTACGTTCCTTGTGTAAATGGTTCTACTAGAACAAGTTTTTTTCTATAATACCATCCTAGATTGGAATATGTTACCCCAGAGCGTTAAAATGTCAGGCAGTCTTGAGTTGTTTAAAAGCAAAGTAAAGCAGTTTTTTGTGTCTAGATCGGCTAAAAGAAAAAGTTGTGATTTCATATATTAACGCATCGTTCAATGTAAGCAACTAGTTTTAATTTTAATGTTAGAGCCAGTCAGATTACCCATTTGTTAATTATCCCCCGTGAAACGGAGGGATATGGGGTTGAGCTTGTCCGTCTGTCTGTCCGTCCGTCTGTCCGTCCGTCTGTCTGTCCGTCCGTCCGTCCCCC
>LQRL01157402.1:4374-17467 GCA_001703475.1 Hydroides elegans
GGCCATTGTCCGCATCTCCTGACGAGCTATTCCTGAAAAGGGGGTTTCCAGCAGATACACGCTGGATGACTATTATAAGGAATGGTTTCTATCTTATTAACATTTTCTAGGTATATGCACACTTCGACCACTACAATTTCGGGCCTACAAATCGGCCCCTGATGCCAAAACTAAAAGACACTTCGGCCCCTACAAAAGACACTCAGGCCCCTAGAACTTCGGCCCTACAACTTCGGCCCCTACAACTTCGGCCCCTTGAAAATGTTATATATTTCTTATTTTTAAGAGCTTCAATCTCGCGAGAAGTGAACATTTTCTTCCATAGCCGGACATCTAAGCTGGCTTGTTATCTATAATGGCAAAAATCAAATGTTCTGAATTCATTACTTTTTGTAGTTCGTAAAGATTAAGCCTAACAAAATAATCGACCGCATTGTGAAAAATTGTCTTGGGGTGCCGTTTTACTAAAATGCGCATGGTCACCTTGGAAGGGCACCCCACGACACATTTTTCAAAAAGTGATAAAATCACCTTAAAACAACATTATAGTTATGAATGACATCAAAATAATGGTTTTTGAACATCAACATTTTGCAAAAAGGTGTTCCCTTTTTCCAAGCCAGCTTGGCTGTTTCTCATTTTCTAGCCAGCTTGGAACTGAAAAGGAACACCTTTTGCGAAAATTGAAATGTTGAATATAACCAAACTACCTATCATATCTGGCAAATTACCATTTATTAGACAATTGCCAGCATGTTTTATCAATTTCGCCATAATTATTCGCACTATTTATAGCGAAAATAAAGAAATTATCAAAAAAGGTGTTCCTCAAATTGTACAAATCTCCAAGCTAGAAACGATTTTCAAAATATTTCCAAGCCAGCTGGAATTTGGTGGGGAACAGCTTTTTTGGGGAACAGCTCGAGAGGTGCTCTTCACCTTGAAACGCCCTCGTTTGTTATAACATATACTCGACAACAAAATAAGTGTCCAGTTGTTCAAATCCCTGTAACTTAAAAACTATTTGATCGATTTTATAATTTATGTACCAAATGATACAGCACATAATGTGAGCTCATTGAATAAGTTTTTACGACTTCATAATTCCAATTGACGATTCGATGAACTCTTGAAAATGAACGATCGAAATAGCGAGTAACAAACCCTCTAAGATGCGTTTTCATGGATGTTTGAAGAGCAGCTCACGAGCTGTTCCCCAAAAAAGGTGTTCCCAACCGATTTCCAGCTGGCTTTGAAATTTTGAGAAAATTCATCCTAGCTTGGAGATTTGAGCAATTTGAGGAACACCTTTTTTGTTTTGATAAATTCTTAATTTTCACAACAAAAAGTGAGAATAATTATTTCGAAATTGATTGAACTTCCTTGAAAATGTCTAATAAACTGTAATTTGCAAGATATGATACGTGATTTGGCTATATTCAGCATTTCATATTTCGCAAAAAGGTGTTCCTTTTCTGTTCCAAGCTGGCTAGGAAAGGGGAACAGGTCAGCTGGCTTGGAAAAAAGGAACACCTTTTTGCAATATTTAAATATTCAAAAAAAAATATATTTTTCTGTTGTTCTTCGGAATTGTAATGTTGCTTTTAGTTGATTTTACAACTTTTTGAAAAATATGTCGTGGGGTGCCCTTCATGTTTGAAATATCTTGCCAGAAATTTTACAGATAAATGGTACATTTGGACTTTTTATTTGCATATTCAAATTTTAAATCCAGTTGCGACGGTCGCTGGAGTTAATAAAGATATTTCGCGAATAAACCGACCCAATGCACCGGAAATGCCAGCTTTGGGACAATTGTTAAAAATAAGGTTGAATATCTTAAATGCTGCCTTTACTGGTTTTTAATGTTCCATTATTGGGTTTGCAACAGTTTTGGAAATTACGTTTCGCTATTTTTTGGTTACTTCGAAGCACGATATTAATCGAAAGCTAACGTTACGTGAACCTTTGGCAAATCCGTAGCTGAAGTTTACCATCAATAAAAACACACATTTTTGTGCATGTCTAACACAACCTATTTCCACGTCCTGGCCTCGTAGCAATGGTGTACGCAAGCGTATGCCTCGATAAACAGATCGAAGTATTGTACTCAATTTTAAAGTGACTACACGGCTAAAAAGACAGTTAAACAGTTACTAATAACTCGTAACTCTAGATCACAATGTTTTTATATATTCAAAGCGTATTCGCATAATAATCGATTGTTTGCGCGGAGCCGCGCCAATATCGAGCGTATTTTCGCGACATCGTACATATAGCAAACGAGGAATACAACGACATTTTGGTATATTTTTTTCTATTCCGCACACCCTTTAAAATAATATTGACAATGACAGTTTTCGTTCGAACGCCCATTAATATAACCAGGTTAAATGATCCCGTTCAAACTTTGACGGGTTTAATCGAGAATAACAGCTAGGCTATGAGCAAATGAAATTCAAAGTGCAATTAACGTGATTAATAGAATAATGAGCTAGTAACCTATCTTAATTTCAAACTGCTTTTATTTTGTTATGTTATCAAGAGTGTTTTCGCATTAAGGCATCAAAAACAAGTTTTTCTGACATTTTATGATGTTCGCTGCAACGCATGTCGCATAGAAATTATTTTTTCTCGCCGTTTCCGAGTTACGAAAACCTTTTATTATGTATAGAACATACCGCTCTTCCTCTCCTACCGATACTTATTGAATGATGATCGAAATCAATGTTTCTTCGATATAACGAATGAGAAAAACGGATTCCAGATTGTAAGGTTTGCGATACCATCTATAATCAACATAACTAAAACTAACAAACGAGTTTTAATTGGTTCCGCTTTTGATATAATAAAAAAATATTGACCTAAAAAGACCGGACACTTCTTTTGTTGTCCAGTATACGATAGCAAATAGTGCTTAATGTTTGAAACCCATGATAATTTATAATTAAAGAATGTTGATTTGTACTTGTGTGCATAGAAATCCACCCTATATCTAATTTATTTTAATTCATTGAAATCGACGCAATGTAAATGGAAGGAATATGTAGATCTATACGATGGAAGGTCCAATATATTTTCAGAACATTAAATTAGTGCGAACGGGGGCCGCGCCATGTCGCACTTGGCAAACAACAAAATAAGAACGTCCTGATCACGTAGTTGTATGTTCAAGACGTATGTTAAAATAACGGCTTTACGTCGTATTTTTAGGACTTGCAAAATGAGCACGTCCGGAGAACGACGTTGATTGGACGTTCTAACGACGTGTCTGAAAACTACGTCCGGCAAAATTACTCCTAGGCTCAAATTAGGACCTAAACAGGACGCTAGCAAACGACAGCAAAATACAAAATATGATGGACCTTTGCGAGTGGAGCCTATCCTTTTGTGGATCTTCGCCTGAATGTTTTCTCGATTTTGTAATAAACTGAACGAAAGATGAATTTAACAACATATGTATCATTGGACCATAATTATGCAAATGAAGGGCGTACACGTCGACACATATAATGGCGTTGAATATGAAATTTCCAAATTGTATGTTTATTTAATGGGTTTGATTAAAAACATGCATTTATACTATAGTTAAACTATTATTATCATTTTACCTCACTAGATATTATGATCACACTTTAAATTGATCCCGCATATACTACATATATATGTTTAATAAAAAATATTATTACTGATATAATCGAGGACTTTAAACATACACTCAGTCACATCATGCCCATATCAATTATGGGAAATGTTATCATTTGCTTGGGTAAGAATTCACCAGAATGTGTTGGAAACAATCTATAGGTCCCGGATTGAATATGCTGAATATCTACTTTTCTTCTTTTTATTACTAAGTATATTACAAACAGTGTTTTACTTATCTTGTTTTGTTTTGACATCTTGCCATTGAGATAGATGCTCAGAGTATGACGAAGTAAAACGCTTCTTAAATTGACTCTAAATAACATAAAAGCTGGAAATCACTGCAAATCATTTGCCTGTTTTGTTTTTTGAAAAGTTTTTTTTTAATTCAAAATATATTTGCCAAGAGTGTGTGAAAACATCGATTTGCAGCCGAAGGTATAAATAGTATATGGTTTTATCCGTTCAAAGTCGGGCTGGCTGTGCGATCGATAACACAGACCGATGGATATTTAAAATGACAGCGGCGATCATTCCATTGCCCATCCGCATATACTAAGCAATCTCCTGCGTCGTTGGGCTCCCCGTCGCCCCAACGGCTGTTTGGATCCGATGGGGGCGGAATTGGGTCACCGGAAGGGAACCAGAGCCACTCGCCTTCCGTTACTTCCATGCCCTTGACCCACGCTTGATTTAGTCCTGCAAAGATCATAGCATTTGTAGGTTATTACATGCTGTGGAAGTTGCTAAAATCCTTGAACCCACACATAACATACATACAAATTCAAATTTTGAAAAACGTGTTATTAAGTTAATCAGTATCATGTTCCTCCTACCCAAAAACTGAAGACCAACAAATGAAAACTTTATCTATAGGATAATAACTCTTTAAAAATCCCATTTTCAAATAAACTGTCTTTAGATCGGTTTATGCAGATGATGCGATGCGATGTGGCGATTCCTTATAGTATCAATTACGTAACCCGAGGGGACATACCCTGCATTCTTTTTAGCTCTAACCCTAACAAGTTTCGGACAGCTTTTTTCGGTTAGGTCAATCTTTTTTACATGCAACCGAACCCAGTTTACAACTAGATTTATTTTCAATTGTCTGCAGGTTACCTCGTTTTAAAATCAAAACAATAACAATAGACACGTGGAATCTGGGATCAATATTATAAAGGGATAAGAATCAAGGGCCATTGCCCAGTCGAAATTTAAATATCTGCTGGTGAAATTCTGATTGAAGGTCAAGGACAATGCATTTCGTTGGAGATATTGCTACTAGAGTACACAGCTTTATTGCAACGTGTCATATTATAAATAACAAATTGTGAAATTTGTTATAAATAAAATAATCAAACCCCAAGATGACACAATCAATAAATTGCAACTTTTTGAGAATTTTGATTTTCCATGAAATTACACTTACGCATTTGAAAAATACATATGTTTTTTGTTTACTTCCGCATTGCCTCAGCACCGTCAACAAAAAAGTACACGGTGACATGGTGTGTTCTTGTTGAATTAAAATATGATAAAACGGTTTCACTTATTTATACTGCTTTTTATTATATTTATGGTGCAAAAGAATGGTTTATATCATATTTCTGTGTAATATTCACTTTGTGTTTCGTATCACTTTTTTAACATGTCCTTGGTGTTCTTACACCCGGACATGCGCGAAAAAATGCGCACTTCGTGACTTTTCACAGAAATTGAAGTCTTTCCGTTTGATTCTTATCCCTTTATAATACTCATCCCAGGTGGAATTTAAACATACGATTATTGGATTATTGATATCTTTAATAATTTGTCAAAACAGTTAATGCGTTCTTTTAACAACGAAGGTTAACGCAACCTTAGCCAGTAAGGGTTGCTGTAAAATGCAGGGTATATCATTTAAGCGAATAAGAATGAATTACTGCTAGCGTTATTGTAGCACTGATAACTTTATCTTAGCAATTTCAGCGTAGTTTGAAGCTATAGAGGTTCAGTTTCCGACTGGCATCAATTCTGACTAACTAGTTGCAAACAACTTTGCACTAGGAAGCGTTCATCAGGTGACACATACATCAATTGTGTGAACACCACATTAGAAGAGTGGGGCATTCTTCTAAACAAACAATCCCTTCGTCGAAATCGCGGTGTAAACCAAATCTGGTATTTCGAGACGAGAATAACTTGTGGAGGCGATGCCTAAGTTAAGGGATGACAGGAATAACCCATCATTGACACCAAACTCGACACTTTCCCTTTGTTGCGATGGTTCCGCGCGCACTGAGAGATGAATGCCCCGGGTGACAATTCATTTTGACAAGATTCTGTCGACCCCACTCAAATTGAACAGGCTGATCAAGGTGACTCAAATGGTTCTGTGGATGCTGCTCAGAACCTGTAGACAATGTTGGTTTTGCACTAATATAAATTTCTCTGTTACGGTATCACTCTTGCGCGGAAATGAATCAATGTTCATTTTCGGGATATACTTTGTCGGAAACTTAATATTTTGCCTTTCAAAATCGTTTTAACGTCGTATAAGGTCGATTAAAAAATATGATAACATGTGAAATATATTGACATAATCACTGATGATATTTTCATGAGATTTAAAAGCAATTTTAAGGTTATTTGCTCCAGTGTTAATTTTCCCACCTGTGAATCAGGGGCCGTCACCATGCTGTCAAAGAGAAAACACGAATTTTTGTGTGCTGTGGTATATTAAAACCATGTGGGTTGAAACCCAAAAAATGTAGTATAAATTGAAGGAAACCCCCTGTTGGTTTCCCGAATTTAGTTCAAAGTGAATTACTACTCCGATAAAACCACATCTTGGTTTCAATACCCTAAAGGGCTATTGATACGCGCCAACGTGCGGTAATTCCCTAATTTCCGTCCCTAAAATGAATATTTTAGGCATTTCCATCATCTCCAACCATGGATATTCCTATTCATTGTTTACGGAGATTCCCATCTATTGACCACGTGTGATCACGTGACCGGATGTTGATTCTTATTTATTCAACGAAAACGAGGGGATGGTGGGACGGGAGAACTATGTCCAAGATGTGGCGTTATCGGAGCAGTAATTCACTTTGAACTAAAATCGGGAAACCATCAGGGGGTTTCCTTCATTTTACCTTCAAAGCTGAATGAACAATCTACTCCTCAAAATCCACATCTTGGTTGCAAGACTTTAGAAAGGAGGCGGGTTCGTGAATTAAGCGACATACCAAATGCCTTACTGACTTCAATAAACCAAAATAAACGAGAAAAAACTTTTCACGCGTTTTATTCCATCTAAAGAAATCTGCAAAGCAGGGGAGGAGCGTTATGGTTCGGGTTCCCCCCGAACATAGCAACGACGTGTGTAGGTAACTCCGACACACATCGCCCCCCTTTCTTTTTACAAAAAGAAGTAAAAACATTATATGTACATCAAATTCTCCATGATAAAAAACTAAAACTACCTATGGAGATTCCTCCTGAGAATCTACGATATGGCGCGCACGCCAATCATGTAAATGGGTACATACAATTTAAAATCACACATGCATAAAAATTATACTCCTGAGTTAATAATAAATGCATTCGCGACTAGATGAGCGACTGGCACAATAGAGCATAACAGTCCACGCTTAAAGCGAGAGTAAACGATCTGGAGTAAATACACTACAAAAAGTCATCTGCCGGAATTTCGACTGGGAATATCCTTTCCATTACTTTTTATTTCCTTTCGACTAATCTTTATTCCAGCTTTCACTGAAAAGAAAGCAAAACAGAAACAACAGTCAATCATGAGATATCGTAACTGACATGAATGAAATTAGAAAACAACCCCAGTTGTTACAAATCCCCCTGCTAATTGCGACAAGTCATTGGTAGAGAAACTTTACGCAAAGTGCGATAAGAACACGTTGGAAGACGCCCAAGCTCCTACCTTCAATAACTCATCCAATGAACAAGACCAAAGAGCGCGTAAAGACGTTGCTACGTGGCGAACCGAATGAGGGCGAACCACTAGCTTTTCCACTGTTGTCGGATCCTGTTAAGTGTGCGCTAGAACAATCAGTTCTTTGATATACCGCGAGAGGGTCTGTTGGTGGAGATTTTTCTCGTGGCCGCGTTGATAGGAGATAATTATCGCCTTCTGATTAGATGTCCGGAAACTCTTTACGCGATTTAGGTAAAATTCCAGTGTTTGAACCGGACACAGTTGGATATCATCCTTGGACACTCCCTCCTTACTCGAGAGGGCTGGAATTGTGAAGGGCACCAGTACCCCTTTACCTCCGCTGGTGAGGTGAGTCTTGCTGATGAAGGATGGATTCGGAAGGAGACGAACGAACCTTTTATCACCTTGTGAGAGCCATTCCACCTCTGCGTGGAGAGCGTGCAGTTCCCTACGACGTTTGCCCGACGCCATCGCTAGTAGGAACGCTGTTTTGAGAGTGATATCCTTATCCGAGGTCGCACTCGTATTTCTAAACCTCGGCGATTGAAGGAATTTCAGCACCAGAAGGATATCCCATTGGACGACGTGTTTGGAGGGAATAGGTCGTTCACGCTTGAACCCTCTAAATAAATCCGATAACACCTGGTCGTTCTCTGGAATCTCGTATCCGCGAATGGATTTCCAGTAATAAGCGATTGCTGATCTGTATTTCTTAACTGTCCTTACAGACACATTCCTATCCTTAAACACATGCTCTAGAAATTCCGCTAGTATGGGTAACGAGGCATGTAGTGGATCTCGCTTCAACCCCGTTGCTCAAAATACTAAGTAGTCCCACTTGGACTTGTATTGCTTATTAGTAGATTTGGCCCGCGAGTTCAAAATGCGATTTATTACTCTGTCCGAGAAGCCCAAATTCCTTAATCGCTCCCCCGTAAGCACCACAGATGCAGGTTGAGTTTCTCCGGATCGGGTTGTCGCTTGTCCCAATGCGGTTGTGTGAGCATCTCCTACGAGACTAGAATTTCCACCACTTTGCAGTTCGGAATTGCTATCAATGACGGAAACCACTCCGCGTTGGGAGACCACGTGGCTACCAGTAACACCCGCATTCTCTGCGATGTCCTGAGTTTCCTCACAACTTGCGGGAGCAAGCACACCGGTGGGAAGGCGTACATGATCACGTCCGGCCACCGGCACAGCAGTGATTCCTGACCCTCCGCTTCCGGATCTGGACAAGGAGAGTAATATCTCGGCAGCTGATGATTCCACACGTTCGCGAATGCATCTATCACTTGCGGACCCCATGGTGATTGTCGCACTACCCACTGGAATGATTTCCGTGCTAGCGCCCACTCTGAAGGCACTATTTGACCTACTCGTGAAGCTAGATCCGACAACACATTGCAGTGTCCCGCTATGTGCCGCGGTACTATTGTCACTCGGAGTTTTCTCGCTAGTAGCAATATCCTCTCGGTCAGCTTCGTTAGAGCTTTCGACTTGGTACCTCCCTCTTTCCGCAGATACGCTATTGCCGTAGAATTGTCTATTAGAAGGAGGACTGTCTTGTCCATCAACCGGAACGGGAGGAGTTGGAGGGCTACAAAGACCGTCCTCACGTCTAGCTAGTTTATATGAGACCCTAGGCGGTGCCACTTGCCTTGCCAGCTTGAGTTTCCGCTTACTATGTCCCAGCCCGATGTCGAGGCATCCGTGAACACTGTCATCTCCGGTTCCATTTCCAGAAATGACTTGCCTTTGGCCGAGATCTCCGCATCCGTCCACCATGTGAGATTTCGTAGTGTTCCCGATGGTAAGGATATCCACGTATTCTAACTCCGGCCTTTCCGTATTGCTCTGATTACTAGCCTCTGGAAATTCCTCATCATCAACCTGCCTAGTGGGACTGTGGGATAAACCGACACTAGCAGGCCTTACAATCGCTCCGCTTGATATCCTCTCAGTCCTTTGAGACTCACTGCGATCCTGACAAGCGACTAGATTGCATCTGGACGATCATCTGTGATGAAGGCTCGCGCTACCGTCAAGTCCAGAATCTCTCCTAGAAAACGGATCCGTTGCGTTGGAACCAACTCGGATTTCGCCACATTGACTAGTAAGCTGAGTGCTCCGCACAGCCGTACTAGGACTTTTGTGAGATCCGCGCACCTGGCTTTGTCTTCATGAGCGTTGATCCAATCGTCGATGTACTGGAACAATAGGATTTGAAACCTCACCGTCCACTTCTTCAGTTACTTGACCACCTCCGGAAACGCCCACGGAGCTGTCTTCAGGCCCAAGGGCAGTACCATTGACAAGAATCGTTTGTCCCCCACTTGAAAACAGACATACATTTGAAACTGCTCCTGTAACGTTATGTGGTGATACACATCGCTTAGATCTAGTGACGACATACACATTACCTTCCTTAGAGCTCTTTTGACCCTTGTCAGCGTGTCCATCTGGAATGTCACGTCGGAGAGAAACTTGTTTAGTTCGGAAAGATCGATCACTAGACGATATCCGCCGCTTCGTTTGGGAACCAGAAAGGCCCTGGAGAAAAAGCCTCTCTCCTCCGGGCCCATCTTGCGAATGCACTGTTTCTCTACCAATGAGCTCACCATGGAATATAACGCAACTGTTCTTTCCTGATCTTTGTATATCGTTACTAACGTTGGAGGAGGGTCAAGTTGCAACGGCGGTTACCCTTTTTCCAGTATCTGATTTCGATCAAATCGCAGAGGAAAGCCTAGCTGAAGCCAACGCACCACCCTGCGACTCGCCCCCATTGCCTTCCATACTGGCCAAAAGTGTCTTAACCTTCCTCCAACGGGTAAGTGAGTAGGAAATACGCATGCATTGTTTATTTCTTCTAACTCGGTTAACGAAATATCGAGAGGGTCGCCCGAACTTAAAGTCTTTTGGCAACCCTCTTGATATCTCCCTCCATAGTCACCTATGATTGCTCTTCGGGGTAGACTCCGTGGAGATTCCGTCGCCGACGAGGCCGCGGATGCCGCCTTTCAAAGAGACGCTTGCTTCCTCTTCTTGGCATGGGGCTCCGACTTCGGTAGCTGGAGAGAGCGCTTGGGAGTGGCCTGCCTCTTGGGTGACACCGACTGCACCAGTTTAGCCGTTGACGCCGACGCCACCTTCATAATGGCTCGCTTGTCCGCGATTTCCGAGAGGACATCCGGATCCATAAGGAGCTCTTGGCCTAATGACGGGCCATGGCGGAGTTTCAGCATATCGCGCGTGGAGATTCCGCTCTTCTTAGTGTCCCACAGCGCGGTGTCACGCCTGTGAAGCGTTATCTGATGTGATAATCCAATCTGGAGGCGAGCGAGATACGCAATGCCGACTCCTATGGAGCGTAACGCTCGTTCAATCAAAGCCGAATTGGCATCCGCCGTTCGAGGCATAGTGTTAATAACAGCCGTCGCACAGGCGTCAATGCGCGAGATAATAGCCAGGGAGTCCTTAACTGTCGAGTCCATTTTAACCGCGTGTTGATCGGAAATCTGCAGTTTCGTCCCGCTGTTCACCTTCGCTAACCAGCTGTACTTTTTGCTGGGCCATGTGAGTGGCACAACCCTTTGGGCCGATCCCGACAGTTGATATTGCTTCGTATTCACCTTGCATACTGCCGTGGCTGGAATGCGCCCCACTATCATACCTCTCCCTTTCTCCTTATCGAGGGCTTCGGAAGCCCGCTTGTCCCCAATATGGAGGATAGCCGGTGAAGGGGAGAGAGTGACAAAGTCCGACCCCGTCTTCGGAGGCACATACTGGGACTCGAATAACAGCAGTTCTTCCTCTCTTGCTTTGAGGGTAGTGTGCCTGCTTCGAAAGCCGAGTTCTTAGCGACCCATCGAAGGATGCCGTCGGGAAGAATGTCGGCGTAACCGATTCCTTCCTGCCTTGCGTGAGATTAGAGTACTTTTGGGAGGGATCAATGTCATCCTCTAGCTCGTCCCTCGACTGTTCAAGGTCCTCCCTCTGGAAGGTGGCCGAACTCTCAGAATCGCTATGGTGAGTGTCACCCGTTTCATCATGAGGTACCGTCGCTCCTATATCCAATGGAATCTCCGACTTCGATTCCTGCACGTCGGAGATGATTCTCTGGGCAATAGTAGATTTGGAAGATTTGGGCCAGTTTCGCCTCGCGTCCAATATTCGCTTCCAGGTGTCCTTGAAGAAATGCACACAAATCACGCACGTATTCTGAGGATAGCAAGGTATTAGGGCTACCCAAATGATTAAATCACTTGGTAAACCCTTAGACAACATTTTGTAATAACTAGTAAGAAAATTAGTGCCTTATGCAAAAGTCATACGATTTTCGCCTCAAACGTCGTCAACACATTGTTTTAACTACTTAAATTGATTAAAAACTAATCTATAATCAATAAGTAACACATACCTCGAACATTACCTCAGGGGTAATGGCTAGTCAACTCAAAATATCCGAAAAAAAACAAGGTAACGCCCACTTTGACAACACACGTGTTTACAACAAGCGGAAAATACCTAGAAGGCGAGAGCCTATCCGAATCGAGATGACATCGCGTCACGTGCTGATGTGATATAAACAATGTGGAGATTCCCAACATTTCCTATGAGCAAATTGCGGATATCCACCCCGAAAAAAAGATTTCCGAATAGATTTCCATAGGTCCTAAACGCCTTACCAGCGTTCTAAATAGGACCCAATGCCCACGAAACGGATAGCCAAGACTACTTAAGTGTTAAGCTAACCTAGGAGGGTATCCTGAGAACAACTATTGCCTGACCAAGCCAGCAGGGCTCTCGGATATGATATCCTAATTGTGCTTAACTGTACTAGGTACTGGAAAGAACAAAAAGGCAGGGCCAAACGCAGAGCACAGTCGCCCCCAGTGACGGGAACACTCGCCTACGCTTGTACCCCAGGGCCTAAGCCCTGTAACCCTAGTTAAACCAGTCTAAAGGCCAACAGCCAAGCTGGAAAAACATAACCAAGATTTCCCTGAGCTGGCGGCCTGTAGTAGTAAAGTACAGACCCCACCCGGGAGGTATAATGACGTGGGTGAGAAGGGACTGATGTTAAGGTAAATAAAAACCAATTTAAACCAATCTTACCACGATGGCTGAGTGGATCAGATAACTCCCACTTTTGCAGCAGGACTGCCAACTCGACGTAGTAAAACACAGCAAAACAACACCAGCCTGCGCCAAATACAGTATCCACTGTGCTCACAATCATAAACTTTATCCAATTAATCATAAATTATCCTTGAACACACAGGGTAACCTCAGAAATAATTGAATAAACTTCAGCAATTCATAACACGTTGCATTTGGTATGGCGCGCAGAATAAATTGGAATCAACATCCGGTCACGTGATCACACATGATCAATAGATGGGAATCTCCGTAAACAATGAATAGGAATATTCATAGTTGGAGATGATGGAAATGCCTAAAATTTTCATTTTAGGGACGGAAATTAGT
>LQRL01157402.1:17684-29264 GCA_001703475.1 Hydroides elegans
TCAAGCTTTGAAGAATTTGTCAATTGATGTTCAGGTATGATAAACACGCTTATTTACGCTGTTAAAGCAGGGTTTTGTTGTCATTTGTACGAGGGGGTTAACATGTGATTTTAATCTGGTTACTCGAAGTCTACAAGCAGATATTTCAAACTCTATTGATTTGTGTTTTGTTGGCCTGTGACACCTAACCAGTTGGGCCATGTCGTTTAAAGAATAATTAGTTAATTTCAGTCGATTCATGTTGAGATTCGTTTTGTTGCAAATTTCAATGATTCATGATTTTTAAAATAGGAGAAATGAATGATCTATTGATATGTGATCAAAGGCGTTGATTCGCCGTTATTTGAGGTATAAGTTATTCGTTTGTTAATGAGCTCGTGACGGGTGAAGTCTTTGCATAGAAACCACGTCTCCATCTAATGATATCGACAGCTTCCTTTACAATATAGTTGACTGGGACATTAAGCTCGTCCTGGAACTCCGGTAAGCTGGTGTCGTAGCTAGAATTGTTGTAGAGAGAAGCTACGCTCAAGACGGTTTTCCTGGTGGCATTGGCATCAGTATCAGCAGAGGTGGGAGTCATGCACGTTTTAGGAATGGCATTTCATCGATGTGAAGTCAAGTTTTCTGAGCAAACCACATGTCACAACGAGTGGTTGTTGCAACCACTCTACCCGTCAAAAGCAGTGGACGAATCCCTCAGACAGTCAGACCGGTAACGGGGTAATGAACAGGATAGATTTTTCATTTCTTATCAGGAAGGGCAAACAAAATAAATCATTACTCAGACGGTTTCTTTGTATATTAAACGGGGTTTGTAAAGGCATCCGAGGCCTCTTTACGGACTGGATACTCGTACTGTTGGATTGGCCCCACGCAAAAAGGGAAACCTGATCATTTCAATTGATGTCAGAGACAGCCTTCAGTTGCTTGATTAACATTAATTGTATATAGTGCCATATCCAAGACATGATCTCCTTCTGTATGTGCTCAAGCACAAAACTGATATAGAAATAAAACTATTCTTAAGGCTAAACAGCAACTTGCTTGTTGAATATGCTTATCTTTATATAATATTTTATTGAAATCCGACCAAGTATCGGTCTCGGTTTCCCGTCCCATCATAACCGTATTTTGAGAAGAAAGGCCTCCAGGGAATTGCTAGGAATCAACAGGGGATTTATTGGTAACCATGGGAATTAAAGGTTTTGTTTTACCTCTGACAACGTACTGGACCGTTTCGTGCATGTCGTCATCCACTATCTGGGGCATCTCTCCTCCTCTGCTTTGGCATTCGGCCTGAGCATCGGTCCAATTTAGTCCAATGTCAATCACCGTGTACTCTACAACAATGTGTATTGGGATAGACTGAGGGGATATTAATCGATACACTATGCTAAACTGTTGACCTGGTAAAATGAAAATGTAAACCAATATTAGTAGTAAACAAATGCAATCATTCATATTACGCATTTATAATTCATTATCATCCATCATATACTAGCTAAGATACTCGCAATCTATGGAGTTCGTTTGAAATTCATGCATAAACTCTATACTTATCATTCAAATTTTTATATTAGATCCTAGTTATTAAATTATATAATTTTGCAAAATATAGGCATCTATGTGACATCGACATGAAATCCGCAAAAGTTTGCATCGCAAAGATAAAAAAAGATAATGACTATTGTTATACATTATAAACAGGGGTAAAACAAAACAAATAGCGGGAAATTGTCTAAACATGAAGCGCTTTTATATTCCTAAAGGTGCAATTAATCGGTGAATATTTCAATAAGTTAA
Organism: Hydroides elegans; assembly: GCA_001703475.1. Lineage (NCBI taxonomy): Eukaryota > Metazoa > Annelida > Polychaeta > Sabellida > Serpulidae > Hydroides > Hydroides elegans. The sequence goes on from LQRL01157402.1 coordinate 19,491, forward strand.
TTATCATAAAAGTTATTATTATATACATGTATATTTGAAATATGTGTACGAACCCATGTTGCAGTTTTCGCCGAGAAACCCAGGGAAACAGCGACACTCATACTCAGTCGAAGTTGTTGGAATGCACAAACCCATGAAGCAGGGGTATTGAGCGCACGGATCTTTCAATGCAAAATATGCGCTTCGGGTATTTTAAAACAATAAATATGATCACCAGTTCTATTCTCTACCGCAAAAACGCAAATCATGAAAAACTGTTTTCAAAACATACCCGGTGTAACGGTTTCAAGCTACCCCCTAATAATTACCTCCCCGGTAATCTCAAACCGGTTTCAAGCTAACTCCCGGTAATCTGATACCGGTTTAAGGCTACCTCCCCGGTAAATTGAAACCGGTTTGAAGCTACCCCCACCGGTTTGAAACTACCCCCCTCCTAACTTTTTTATTTTGATTTTTTTAATCGAATAGTTTATCAATCGATGTAATAGGGTTATATGACACCAAACTGTATCCACTAACCCTTAAAGCCCGTGTGCTGTGTGCGTTGTATAAATAGATGGGCCGTTAAGGTATGTCACTGAATCCATATACTCCGAGGACTCGGTCTGCATGTTCAATGATCACAAATAAACCATACTTGGTATGTGCGTAATTTAAAAACAAGATGCATTTTTTATTACTATTTTGATATTTTTATGTTTTTGTCGCAAAATGTGTGATTTAAGAATAATGAAATAGATGTTTTGAGTTGGCAACATCGGAAAATAGTGATGTATATGAGGCAAAAACGTTTCGAGTTAAAAACGTTTTATTCATTTTTTTCGTATAATTCAAACACTTCTCATCAAAACTATGGCAAACCAATTTTAAGTACATCCAAGCATGTTTTAACTGTGAACATGGAACAAGTAAACATACTCAGGGGATCAGTTGGGATCAGTATCGAGGCGAGTTTGTCGTAGCACACTGTCCCAGAGTACACACTGCCCCAGTGTACACACTGTCCTAGTGTACACATATGTTTTTTTTCGCCTTAATACATTACATAAACGTAATTACCAAGTTGTATCATATAATATGTGTATTTTTTACAAGTCTTAAACGGAAGTTTTTTATTAATCTTATTTTTTTTTATTATTCAAATATTATTCATCTTTAATTAATCAATTACTTATTATATGATATTTCATGGCCATTTTACCTAATCACATTACCTCTTTACCTAATCCCCTTAAACATTTGTTCAGATTTTAAAAAAACATTGTCGCCATTTTTGATAATAATTATGGTAAATAATGTGCAATTATTGATCTATTATAGATCTAACATCAAATAAGATGTGATAATGCTAATATTCTGAATAATACTAATATTCTGAATGATAAGAAATGATTATGCAAATAAAAACAACAACTAGTGGATAGCAGGAGACTAGACAGTTCCTTACCTTATATCAAATATAAGAAATGGTACGAGCACACGCTTGTGACTTTTTTGGCGATACTGTGAAATTCAGAGAAAATATAATAAACCCAATATCGCTGGCTTTACTATATTTTCTTTGAATTTCGCAGTATTACAGAAAAATCAACATACAGAAAGCATCAACATATAAAATTAAAGGTTTCACTGAACAAGAAAACAATAGGGACTCTAATTAATCTGATGGACAAGACCCAGGTTGGGCAAAATCGAAGTTTGGGAAAATTTACTTTTGACTCTTTCAAAATAAAAACTATTTAATATATTTAAGTATACACAGCTTGGTGTGCCGAAAAGTCAGGTAACACATTACAAAAGTGTACATACTCCTCCGCTGCCCCAATATACACACATTCCCACACAGTGCCCCAGTGTACACACTGCCGCAATGTTCACACTGCCCCAATGTACACACTGCCCCAGTGTACATAGTCAATATGCCCACATCATACCTCCCATTTAGATAGCCAGGAGGTTGAACAAGTCGGCAAATTTGTGTGTTTGGGCGAGTTGATTACCGAAAACGGAAAGAGTGAAGAGGAGATCCGCAGATGAAAATAAATCGTGAGAAAGTCATTCAGCAAAATTCAAACGATAATGACGAATCCTAAGATCTCTATACCAGCAAGACTACGATTCATCAAATGCTCTGTCTGGTCAACATAACTGTATGGAGTCGAGACGTGGACCATCAGCGAAATGTCACAGCTGCGCCTGGTAGCCTTTGAAATGTGGACCCTGGGGCGCATGCTGAGAATAAGCTGGACAAGACGCATCACGAACGAGGAAGTGATTCGTATCGCAGGTACCGCAAGGTCGCTGTTTGAAACGGTAAAGAAGAGAAAGCTGTCATTTTTGACAACATCACCCAATTGTCGGGCCTCACCTTCGAGGCCATGCGTACTGCCCAAGACCAAAAGAGATGGAGGTTCGTGACCGGCAACGTCAATCGGCACGCCACTTGGTAAGGTAAGATATGAATGTTAAATTACTGCCAATCAACTGTAAAGGTTCAAACGACAAAGAAAAACGTAAAGAGGTATTTCATTGGATAAATAATCACCCAAGAGGTGACTTCAATATAATATGTTTGCAGGAAACTCATTCAATATTTAAGTCTGAAAACAAATTTGAAACACAATGGTGACAGGCTAAGATTTAAAATTCCCCACCCAGTAAAAAATAGTTCACAGAAAGGGGGTGATATTTCTCACCCGGCTACCTGTCGACCTGTCTACCTGTCGACCCGTCTCCCACATAAATCGCATCATCTCCGTGACTATTTTACATCATTGAACATTTTAATGGCGCAGCTCAATAACCTTTATAGTGCCCACCTGGCTACTTGTCGACCTGTCGACCTGTCAACTATGCTATTTTCTTCTAAACTCATATCTGAAAAATAGTCCTCAAACTTTCAATATTCTTGCGCATAAGTGTGTGGGGAATTCTTACGTTAGCATTATATTTCTTAACATCCAGGATAGTATTTTTTATGAAAAAAAAACATTTTATTTGAAGATATATGAAGTGTACCGCATGACATTTTTTTTTGAAAATGAATTTAAACTACATAACAATAACGAACAAAACAAGATTTTTGAGTAATGACATTTTGCAAAAATGTGTTTATTTTGCCAAACTAGCTGGGCTGTTTCTCCTTTGCTAACCAGCTTGGAACAGCAAATGAATATATGTTGCGAGTTTTAAAATGTCAAATAAAACTTAATTATACCTACCAAATATTGCAAATAACAGTGCATCAGACAATTTCAACCAAGTTTTATCAGTTTCGAAATCATTAATATCACTTCTTATTACAAAAAAAAAATATCATAAACAAAAAAGGTGTTCCTCAAACCGTTTAAATTTCCAAACAAGAAAGTTTTTTTCTCAAATTTTCCAAGCTAGGTGGAATTCGGCGGGAACACCTTTTCAAAGGAACTTCTCGTGAGGTAATCCTCATATATTGATAATATATCAGTATTGCATCTTATTTACCATTATTATTATTATTTAATATTTTGATAAGGGTCTTAAAATATAAACAAATATATAAAGGAGGTCAGTAAGTATCAAATTATAAGTGTATAATAAATCAAAAATGAATTATACATGAATTTAAAAAAAACTTAAAATAAAATCTGATCAATCATAAATAATAGTATTCGTATAATTTACAATTAAAATAAATCTAATATGACACAAATTCGGAACTATGTTTATGGTATGTTTTAAGGCGAAAAAAGGTTTGTGTACACTAGGGCAGTGTGTACACTGGGGCAGTGTGTACTCTGAAGGGCACCCCACGACCAAATTTTAAAAAACTGTTTATTTTAGCAAAACAAAATCACTTGTAACATTGAAATATGCAATAAGTAATCACGTTTAGAAAAATATTTTTTACAAAAAGGTGTTCCTATTTTTGTAGCTAGCTGAGCTCACTGCACTCATCTAGCTGTCTAGAATCATAAGAGGAACACCTTTTATGAAAAATGAAAATAGTTATACTGATATATATGACCGATTTCTAGTTGTACTTTAGTTGATTTAGCTTAGATATATATTTGTGAATAAAATCAAACCCTTTATTGACGAAAGACTTTATAAAAAACGACAAAAATCTTAAAAGGTGTTCCTTAAATTATTGTAGCTAGAAGGCCATTTTTGCAAGTTTGTAGCTAGATGAAATTTGAAAAGGAACACCTTTTTTGAGGAACACCTCGTGGGGTGCTCTTCTACTCTGGGGCAGTGTGCGACGACAAACATTACTGTCAGTATCTCACTATTACAATCCTTTGTTCATACGACACACACAACCCCTTCTGGGTTTAGGAGATTAATGCATACAAAATGATACAGAATAATCTTACAATATGAGTTAGAATAAAAAAAAAACTTTTAAAAAATGATGAAAATACAAATTTGAGGAGGGGGTAGTTTCAAACCGGTGGGGGTAACTTCAAACCGGTTTCAAATTACCGGGGAGGTAGCCCCAAACCGGTATCAGATTACCGGGGGTAGCCTGAAACTGGGGGTAGCTTGAAACCTTTACACCGGTATACTGTTGATCAATATACTGGGGTTACGAACATTGAGACCCCTTTTGATTTAAAAGAAATTGACAACAATGTTATACTTAGCGTCATTAATAACAAATTTCTAAAACAATTATTTATCTAATTGGCAAACATATAAATGTTAGAAATACCACAGTTTATCTTAATAAGTTTACGTAAACATATTAAAATATTATCAAAACATACTCAAATGTAATTAACACTTTTGGAGAGCCCTTTCTTTAAATACGCGCAAACGTCAATAAATTACATTGACTTGAGTGGATAATAACAAAGGGCTTCGTAAATAATTGTTAAAATCTACATTGGCGTATTGCCATTAAGTTTCTAACACCTCTTTTTTATCAAAGACAAGTATAAAAAGAAAGCTTGACCTACCTGCTGCAGGTGCTGGACATCCACATCCGCTTTGGGATGATTCGTGCGATTCACTGGAGGACGAGGCGCTGGAGGACGACGCTTATGACAAACAAAGGCAATAGTTGGAAATAAACAAAACTACAAAATACTTATAATAAAACACCATTATGATGAATTGTAATAGAAACTACAAAAATGGTCATTCCGAAAAATGAAAGTAACATATCTTACTCTTTGCCTATGTTTTCACATTTAGGACCGGTTGCGATATCAAATTTAGTACCGGTACAAATAAACAGTGACTATCCATAGAATGTAAAATCGTATTTAGTACCGGAACAAATAAACAGTGACTATCCATAGAATGTAAAATAAATAATATTAGAAGAGCACCTTTTTTTTTAATTTGCATTTAATTATCATTCAGAAATATATAGCTAGACGTTCTAGATCAATATATATTCAAATATCGTTGGTATATACAAGTATTTCACGGTTGTTTACCCCAGACCCCTTTAGTTTTTTTCGAGATAGTTAATCCCTTGCCGAGGAGCACAACGCACAACCTCTTTTTTTATTGACATAAGCTTCTAATCTGCAGACTTATGCTACAAAATCGTGATTTTCCCCTTATTTTGATCAACTTTACCTGATGATTGAAATGGGTTGCCCCATGTGAATTTTAAAAATTCTTTTTGTAAATATATTTTCAATATGTTCTTAAACTGGCTTTGTATTCCACTAACCCCCTCCATTTCGATTAACAAATGAAAATCAATCATAAAAATTGTAGCCAAATCGCTTTTACTCCAACTCAAAAATAATGATTTTAGTGATTTTTGAATTTCATTTTATTATACTAAACCATAACATAAATGAAAATTTTTAATATCCTATGATTCAGCATTTATTCATCTTTATTTTGATATAAAAATATTGTATGGACGTAACAATAATAATTATTTTATCCTTGTGTAACTGCATTGCATTTACATAATCACCGTCCTTAGTACTGAAAATATTCAAAATACATGACATAATAATCGTAATTTGACTTAAATGGGCCATAGTCATGTCCTAAACAACTATTAATATGTTGAAAAATTATGATTAGCGTTGCTTTTCGATGGCAAACTTTTTCATTGTTCTTATCATTTGATTCATTGTCATTTAAGATTATTTTATAGATATTTTATGGATCTAAATAACTTGCATTGTATTGGTATAGAAATTGTTTTTGCTAAAATGACATCATAGATTAGCATAGTAAATTGCAATTCATCCCATATGTATAGTGGTCATGTCGAAAAGGGAATTATTATTATATTGTCGTTCTTATAATGGCATTAATTTGTAAGCGGATTATATAACACAATGCAAAGTTGCTTTAGTGGCAATAAATGTGTATGATTCAAACAAGCATCAAAGCATAATCCTCCCTTTGATATGGATCATAAATCATCTTACCCTTTAATAGCTCTTTGAAATTAAATACAAAGCTTGATTTTTATAAGAACATAATTGTGAACTGGAGGAGTGTTTCCAATACGCATAACAGACTCGATTTACAGTCATTTTCTTTAAGAATATCTAGTTAATGAGGGTGTAATTTCTAGTGTTTGCACTCTTTTAACATGGTCGATTTGGCATTTATTGCAATGGAGGGGATATATGACTTATATCGTTAGAAAAAGCTTATTTAGAACTATCACATATATAAATTGCAGAACTATTGACATGGGGCAACTATTTTAAAACACAGTGTAAAGATGGTCGAAAATCAAGATTTTCACCGAATTTTATGCATAAACAGCACAAAACATCCATGGTTAATCCCTATGTAAATAAAAAGTGGGGTTGCTAAAATGTGAGGCATTGGCGACTGCAAAAAAACTAAAAGGGTCAATTTTGAGTGAGAATAAACAGCCGTGATTTATATTTTCATTTTTCACAAAAGGCGTTCCTTTCCCGATTCTAGCTGCCTAGATGAGCGATCTGAGGTGAGCTAGCTACAACAAAAGCAACACCTATAAAAAAAATATTGTTCTTAATTTGAGTATCAATTGCCCATTTCAATGTTTTAGTGATTTCAGGCTCAAATTAACACGTTTTAAAAATTTGGACGTGGGGTGCCCTTCATATTAAAACATTGTTAATTAGCAACTAAGGTATTATAAGTATATGTTTTGGACGGCTCCATACTCGAAGAAGTAGATGATTTCAACTATTTGGGATCCCTAGTAAGCAGCTCAAGAGCAGATATAGCAAAGAGAATAGGCCTGGCATGGGCAGCACATAACATGATGAGTAGAATTTGGAGATCAACACTGTCTAGAAAGACAAAGACGCGACTGTTTCGCTCAAGGGTAGAGTCAATTTTCCTATATGGAAGTGCAGCATGGACACTCACAGAGACACTGGCTAGGAAAATCGATGATTGTTTCACAGGACTACTAAGATCAGTACTAGGGTTCAATTGGAAAGACCATGTGATCCACAAAGAAATATATGCTGCAGTTCCCAAAGCCACAGATACAGTCAAACAAAGAGACTCAAGCTAGCTGGTCATTGCTTTAGGCACCCAGAGGAAGCTGCATCTAATCTAGTGTTGTGGACCCTAATCACGACAAGCGAGGGGAGGGAGACCGGCGCGTACGTTTGTGCAGCATCTGCGAGACGACACCGACCTCAAAGAACGCCTCAAAGAATCCTTGATGTTGAGCAGGGACAAGTGGCGGATCCAGACAGGCCGATGTTTGCAACATCGACCTAAGTTGGTAGGTAGGTAGGTAAGAAGAAGAACATCACGAGCTGTTCCCGGAAAAGGTGTTCCCCACCAATTATCAGCTGGCTCGGAAAATTTGAGAAAAATCGTTCTAGGTTGGAGATATGAGCAGCTTGAGGAACACCTTTTTTTTGATAATTGCTTAATTTTTACAATAGGCAGTGAAAATAATAAGTTCAAAACTTATTAAACTTGCTTGCAATTGTCTAATAAACTGTAATTTGCAAGATATGATACGTAATTTGGTTATATTTTAAATTTCGATTTTTGCAGAAAGGTGTTCCTTTTCTGTGCCAAGCTGGCTAGAAAAGGAGAGCCAGCTGGCTTGGAAAACAGAAACCCCTTTTTGCAAAATGTAAATGTTCAGAAACACTTATTTTTTGTTGTTCTTCGTTATTGTAATGTTGTTTAAGGTGATTTTACAGCTTGAAAAATATGTCTTGGGATGCCCTTCAGGTAAGTATATGTTTCAATTGATATTTTGTGATTTTGATATGTGGTTCTTAATGGATTTCGAATCGTTGATATGCATTAATCTGACGGAAATTTACAGAATTTATATCTCATTGCATTATTAAAGTGTATGAAAAACTACAATGTAAATAAAATATTTATAGCTGAAACTTAATTTTATTGACATTTTTTATCAATAATTAACTGAACAATGCTCACCTTCTGAAAATATGCATGAACTCGTCAGAAATAACACCAAGCAAACGAGCGAATTTGCACATGAGACGTCCATTTTTAAAAGTTGAGTTCGAAATTATTTCGCAACAACTTATGAGCAGGCTCTGTATATGTTATGCACCTTTTTATACACAAATCGAGACACAACTTTGGAATTTTTAACCAAAAATTATTTTCTTCAATTTTAAAGAAAATTACTAACCACAAATGCGGGCGCTAATCGCATTCCCACTCGGTAAAAAAAGACATTTTTTCTTTTGGATCCGTATGACAATTTTCCAGACCCCCTTTTGTCACAGACCTAAGCATTACTTCAGTACAATATTGCCTGGAGGTTGGACGTGAGGAGGATGTTAATTTGACGTCGGGACGTAACAGAACGTTTGAAAAACGTTCATATTGGTCAAAATTAAATTTTCTACGTAATTTCCAAAAGACGTTGCATGAACGACGCTTGCCCAATGAGGTGGTTCCAATGCATGACAAGTTGGAAAATGTAGTTTTCCGAGAAAAGTTTGCTTTTGTCAAAAGTGGTTTTTAATTCGCTATTTACACCATCATTTGCACAGACGATGCAGGTATTATCTTTTCCATTACAAAGATAACAATATTTTTTCGTAAACGCAGCTTTTTAAACTCTACAATTAAGATTTCCACGAAAACTCAAATTAGAAATTGGTATAAAATAAAAACCTTGCGCCCGGACATCTCTGTAGACCGGATACCTTAATTTTCGCCGTTTTATACCATTTCAAAACCTAGTTAATCTGGACACCTCGTTAATTCAGACACCGGACACCCAAATTAAAACAAAACATTAAACTAGAAGGTCAGTGACCTTGGATCCCCCGTGAACTTTAATAATGCGTATATGCAGGATGGTCAGTTTTTACTAAAATTAACTTTGGAAATGACGAACTATTTTCGACCAAATTTTCAATCGATCAAGATGACACCATGACCAGGCACGACTGCAGACCTTGGTTTATATGTGTATTAAATAAAAAATCTCTCGCTCCATTCCTTCATACTAAACTCGCGTGCACATGTACTTAACATGGGGTGAAAATGTTAAAACCGACAATTTTCAAAATGTTCCAGAATCGCCAATTTTCAACCGATCCAGAAAAAACCTTAACGAGGCACGACTTCAGACCTCAGTTTATACGAGAATAAAATTTGAAAGGTATAGCTTAATTGCTTCGTACCAAACTCGCCTGCACAAAGAGCTTGACATCTGTAAAAATGATTAAAATCGACAATTTTTAAAGTGCTCGAGAATCGACAATTTTCAACCGATCGAGATGAAACCTTGACGAGGCACGACTTCAGACCTTGGTTTATGCGTGTATAAAATTTGAAAGCTCTAGCTCAACT
>LQRL01157422.1:7862-18189 GCA_001703475.1 Hydroides elegans
ACCAGGGGGTTTCATAACGGATTATAACCGATTTAAAAACGTTGAACGCAATGAATATATCACCACGATATATCTCCTACCAGGCAATGTCTTACCCATCGAAGATATGCATTACTATAACAAGAACGATTTCGACTCGAGTTATCTCGTTAAGGATTACTTTCCGTGTACCATAACCGGTGAACCAGGTAAATGGGTGAAAAGAACGGCGAACCACTACAACTCCACGTGTGAACCTGGTTTAGATGCGCTTGCGCAGCCTAAACCACATATGGATCCGCGATTCTATTCTTACCACGGCTGGTCAAATCTGCACAAAATCCGCCACCAGGGTTACGGTATATCGACCTCGTTTTCCAAAGATTGGAATATGAACTGTGACTTCTGTAAGCAGCATCCCAACTTCCTCACGTATGTGAATATCATTCGCAATGCAGTCATCATGGATCCAACGGTTATATTTCAGGTAGATTTAAAGATGAAAATCCTCAATCTACAGTGTCAACTCGCGTCGTATCGGCTCCCGACTGAATACAGCGTGCGAGCGGCACTCAAAGGTCATTACCATTTTTCCAGGGATGTTGTGTTTTCTATTTCAAATCATTGGCAAGGCAATGAAGGATACTGGATGTTGTATCATGTACTCGGTGAAGGCCTGACGAAACTGTCGCTTTATGTGGATTTTCTGCGTGCCAATCCAAATGTTGCTATACACATCAAAGATAAAAAGCCTGCTATGAAACTCAAGAATATATTCTATGAATATTGGAATCTTCAGAATGAGGTGATCTTCGGTAGTGTGTTCGCAAGAGTGCTAATTCTACCGGAGGGAAATCCGTGTTTTCAACCAGGATATTTATATTTACAATCAACGCATCAGTTACTTGGAGAAACCCTTAATCTGGACGGTATCAAACCAGACAGCATTCTCTATATTCAAAGAACTTCTAGTCGAGAATTACTAGAAGAAGAAAGTATCATCAATTTCTTGACTTTAGTAACGACTCATTACAAACTCAAATTAAATATATTCTCGGATAAAAAAGTTCCAGCATTTCAGGACCTCGCCGCTATGTTCCGCAGTTCATATCTAACTATTGGTGCACATGGCGCTGGATTAACTAATGTTTTATTTTCCACAAAGAGAACAGCTATATTTGAAATTATTTGTGAAGTCTCTCCAGCCACGTTTGCGCATATGAGTCATAAACTTGGCCTAAGGCACCATGCCTTTTTCGGCCACCGAGTAGGACCGAATCGGTGCGATGAGGGTATAACTATACGAGATAGAATGGCTGATTTTAAATATGAGGTAGAACAGTTATTACGTATGGTGATGATTGATCCTACTTTTAAGAAATTCAAATTGAAAGGCACAGTATAGTTACTTTTAGTAGGCAATTTATAGTCAATTATACAGTTATTGAATCGTTGGTTATTTTATTTGAGTGTGTGATTGATTTGTATTTATAAATGGTATGTTAATGATGCGTGTTATAATTTAAGAAGGATCATTAAACATTTATATTCACCAGCTAGTGTATATACATGATAAATTTTTTTGCTTGTCAAAAAAAATAAAACAAAAATATTCGTTGTAAATATTGTTTTATTATTCAACATGATTTAATTCTATATAAGATTAAATGAAAAATCACAGAAATTCAATCTAATGCATATATGTAAATTATACATTCACTCTAAATATACATAAATGTGTCCAAACTAAGTTAAAGTACATAGAATTTTACGTGTTATATTTTTTAGATTATTCAAACTAACCCACCTGAAGTTATATCACATAATATTCTATCATGTCTAGTTAAACTTGAAATATTTAAAAGAGTTCACAATACTACCCTCAATTAAGTGAAAGCAAATGGATCAAATAATTGATATTTCCATTTGAAAACAGGATAAACGATATTTTAATGAAGTCAAATTCAATTTAATTTCACAAAATTTACCTTACGGAAAACCACAATGGCTTATTAAATGAGGTAAATGGCGTGAAGTGATCTAGACGAAGCGTCTTTGTTTTTGTTAAATATTAATAAAATTGTCATTTATCTTTCACCAAATGAACCATTAACCTTTTTTTTTGGTTTTGCATTTACATTAAACTGAAAGTTAATTTAGCCTTTTTGATAATGTATGGTTAGAAATCGGGACGACTTTCCAAGTAAATAATCTTTCCGTTGAATACACATTTATGGATTAAGAAATCATTTATAACAATCCTTGATTCATTGTATTTTGCGTGATATCACTAAATACAGTTGACCAAGCAAAGTACAGAAACTTCAATGAAATAAACACAAAAACTTATGAAATTGAACCATCTTTACCTTGGTTTCTATTTATATATATGAAGGTTTTCAAGCTGTTTTGTTTCATTCCAAGGTTAGCGATCAAATTTTTGATACGAATAAAATAAGATATAAAACAATACTATCGAAACTTAAAAGCATTAAATAGATTTCTTTGGGTCTAAATAACAAGCTCTATAAAATCCGCCTAATAAATTACCATGCGGAATTCCCCATTGATTGATGATATACAAGGTGATACTTTTTTCATGGTGTTTTCGAAGCGAAGAAGCTTCTAAATTCATGAAAATTTCCATTTACTAAGACAAAATAATAATCATATAGTAATCAGTCAAATCTATCACGATCAATCAAACAATTAAACACATAAAGCAATAAGATGAAAATAAGTGCAAGTTTAATACATTGACCCCTCGATACCTTGAAAACTTGCATCTGCAATATGTGTAAAGGACCAGTTTTGCTTAATAAAGTATTCATTAAACCATCAAAATTATTTAACTCTGACATATTTGACTAGAATCTTTGTTTCCGGAAGGGCACTATGATGACGTAGGTTAAACACATATTGATATAGGTATAAATATTATCAAAATAGATGTTAATCTTGTATAAAAAAGACAAATGACTTTGGAAAAATATTTTTGAAATATATGCTTATTGCACAAAAAAACAACAACACATTTTTCTCATGTTAGCATGATTAACAAAAAACGTTTACAAATAAATGTTAAAATTATGATAGCACCATTACAAAACTCAACCTATGAATATACACTAATTCTAGCGACTAGACTAAGCACCATGATTCAGGAAGGCATGAGCCCTTGTTTTACATGCAACCGACCAGAAATGTCTCAGGCCAATCAAACCAATAATCAGAGTCCTCAATCTCAGTGGCGGATCCAGAACAAAACGAGCCGGAAGCTGCCAATGTATGATATATATCTGGGCGAATCGATAGGAGGGCACCAATGTTTATTTTTTATTTGTGTAACATATAAAGCCGAAGGGAAGCGACGATTGCGTGCACCATCTCTTATTCAGAGCCTAGAGCGTTTAAATGTACGCCATATACGCCTCCACGACTGCCCGTATCCATATAGCGACGCCTTTGGCTCCAGCATCCGGCTGCGTCTGGTGCTCCGTACCCACGTAACTGGCTCTTCCGGCCCGGGCCTCCATTGTAGAGGTGGCCTCACATGATTCGTCGACCGCCTGTCAAATCAAGGAGTGAAATATATTTCAAAAGAAGCTGAAATAATTATTTTCTCCCTGCAAGAGCTTCCGTCAACGAGGTGGCTTCGCGTGCTTCTTAGACTGTCTGTGAAAAATAAGAGTTCTATACATGAGATGATATACTCTGTGCATGGCAAGACTTCTATTAAAAATGAACTGTGTTGTGAACTATTGATTAAACATATACCGATGACGGATGCAGAGACTATCCTGAGACTTTCCACTGTGCAAAGTACCGGTCCTCATATTTAACCAAAGAAGCAGGGTATTTTGCTTTGAAGCATAGCTATAAGGAACAACAATATAGCATATTTTAGGGTTTATTATAGAAATAGATACGTAACTGATTTTGTTAATCGTTAGTTTGTCACGAAGCATCACATGTCTGTTATTTCATCATCGAGATAATATGATTCGAGATAGAGTTTTTAGTTAAGGAATTGAAATAATTGTTTTTTTTTTAGTTTAGGCACTTATTTCCATTGGATGATTAAATATCGGTACACATGTGAAAAAATCTTGACTACAGTTTGATGCTTCTAATGAAGCATAATTCAACGAATCAGCTATTTATTCCAAAAGATATGTTCAAACGACGTGATTTTATTTGCTGTCCGTCGACTTCTTCCGACATTTTTCTAATATCTTAAAAGGTAAAATTAACCAATTTTTAATGGTTCGGTTGCAAAAAAGGACAAATGTACAATACAAGTGCAACTGAATTTCAATGCAAACCCATTGAGACAAGGTTATAACAACTTAACAACTATGACAGCAGAGTCTTAATTTATATAAACCTTTGTAATTCGATACACATGGAAGCTTTCGAGCATGAAGATTATATTTGTAAGCTAGTGACAGTTTGTGAAATGAAAATGATACATCCAATTGAACACGACCTTAAATTATCCGGTTTTTAAACATAACCGTCGTGTGAGGATGCATGCATTTAACACAAGTAAGGGAGATATAGTAAAATCTAGATTATGTATTACTATTTGGGGAAGAAAGGGTGAACGGTATAAGTTACAACAGTAGCATCATTGTTCGTGACACCTTATAGTCTTTAGAGCGGTTGCATATTTCAATTTCATCATGAAAGAAAACCAAGGTTACGAAGATGCAATATTTTTTGGCAAATGACATGCTATAAAATAACTTGAGTGCATTTATGGAGAAAATGTTGAAGGGGGTTAACAGCTAAATACAGGTGCCGGTTACATTTATCCTTAGGGTTGAAGGCAAAATGTTCCTTAACATTGAGGCAGCTTTATCATGGATGGGATATATTATATATATACATGTATATATATAGACACATTGATAAATTGAAACATATTTATAGAACTATATTTCAAGTCGAAGGGAAAATCATCAGATACGGCGACATTCAAATAAAACACTCATAGAAAATAAGAAATTACAAAACTACCATTGAAATGTCGCATATATATGCATTTTGCATAAATATATGTTACATTTAGATGCAATGAATTAAATGCTGCTCTTCGTTGGAAACAATAAATTTATAACAAGCAATGAAAATACCTTTTTTTACTAATCATTATTACGAATTATAGAACGACTGTTTTTTCAATAATCATTGATTCAGTCCTCGGCCAAAAGCAAACGTCACGAATTCATAACACCCCAACTTAATTGTCACAACACGGTGCGATTCATCATGACATTGACTCAACAAAGACAGAATGATCACTTATATAAGCATCCTTAATTTTGACCGGCAGATTGATTTTAAGAATGAGATTTTAATTATAGGTTTCTTACTTTAGTGATAAGTGCCAATAAGTCCTTGGTGGCAATATTTTCTTGATGGTTCTTCAGGCATTCATAGACAGCATGTAGAGGGTCAAGCTGTAGGATAAAAAACATCAGTAAATTTAATTACATGTGAATAAGCATTTTCACGTCTTATTGAACTGTTAAGTTTCAAGGTTAATCAACCCCATATCCCGATTGTCCTTTAATTACTTACGGGTTTTATCGTGTATCAGGTCCCTGGCCTACACATCAAAGTCTCGTAACATTGCCTTGCTAGGTAAACCATCCCACATAAGAAAAGAAGTGTGAACTTGTCGAATCTCAATGTTTCGTTCAATAAAGGTCGCACATCATATATGTTTTACAAACATGTGCGATATCGATATAAAGTGTATATGTTACAGAGTATCTTTTCGCTTTAGGGCAAGTATACTTTCCTTGTTTTTAGCCTTCAAAAATTAAAGTTTTAAGCTTGGATTAGTGAGTCAAACATTTCACCCAAGCGGCAATCTTACCATAGTTCGGTCGCCGGGTAGCGCCCCTCCATACGTTTGCATTGCTTTTATAGCTGCTTTAAGTGCATCCCTCATCGAACCGATGGATGCTGTATCTTTGAATTTGGATGCAGCCGACGTGAAAATAAGGCTATAAAGCTGAAAAGCAAAATGATGTGCAGTTAGATGATAATATGTCTTCGGTCGACAAGTAGTGTGCTTTTGATTATAAATACACGGTTATTGGTTATATTTGTGGGATTCAAAATGTGTCTGGGCGATGAAAAGAATGATATAAAGCTGAACAAATTGGAAGATTAAGCGACTAAAAACGGAATCTTCTAAATATGTAAATGAAACGCACGCAGGTTATTGATTGGTGTTTTCATTCAATTTCTATTGAACTCTATATCCCACAGTTTGACATTCATAAACTTTCTTAATAAAAAACGACACATATGACATCGGCTACGCGAGGCGGAAGAGATGTTATTGATGAGTAAGAGAAAACCTAGTTTTTGCATCAAGTTGATTGTAATGAAGATATATAGTTAAACAGCTTTCTGTCAACATTGATCATTTTTTTTCTAATTGAGCGCAGTAAAGTTATTAAGTACATCACAATATTAAAAGAGCAATGACTTTCATTCTAGAGATAACAAACTATTGGCTGTTATTTATTTGTTATCTTCGTTTTTTATCATATCAATTTTAGTTTCTAAAGTTTTGAAAAATCAAGAAGCGTCAGATATTTGTCAAATATGATAAATACAAATGTAATATGTTCTTACCGCAAAACATTGTTTGAATACATTATTTTGCATTTCATTCGATTATCGATTTTTATTTATTACTATAGAATTCCATTTTATTAGCTAGTTTATCAATTTTATTGATTTCTTGTCGCACAACGTTTGGTTTACTGACCGCTCCAGAACAGCCACCCATTGCTGTTTCCAACACCTCCGACATATGCAGACATAGGCTCTGAGGGTGGGTTGTCGGACGCTCTGGCTTAGAGGGGTCCCCTAAATCAGCCAATAAAGCTGTAAAAATATAAAACCTGTTATAGTCATACACATAAGAAACAATGTGGCGACCGGTTCTAGGACAAAAGCCCCGAAGGACAGAAGCCCCGCGATTTTGACAACTAGGACAGAAGCCCCGCGATATTTTTAAACATTTTTCAACACTTTATCAGATATATCGATCATATTTTTTTTAATCAAACAAAAACTAATTAACCGATGTCACATATTTTGTATCATGTCTCTCAATAAAGAGCGCTCTCGATTGGATAAGCCGATTTGTTTGTGTATATGTTGTGATTTGTCATTCACGTTGCAATAAAAAGTGCCATTGTAACGTCAATTGCAACCGACTATGCCTAATATGCAGTCCCATAGCAACATCATGCCACCATCGTTTATAATCCAACATTAGATAAAAAATAAAGCATAGATTTTATTTGAAATGTTTAAAATATATATTGTTTTAAATATCGGGGCTTCTGTCCTAGCTGCCAAAATCTCGGGGCTTCTGTCCTTCGGGGCTTTTGTCCGCGCACCGTGGCGACCACCCCCCGGTCGGATTTTATCTACATTGTAAAGCGGGACAGTTTTCGGTTAATTGGGTGACATGGATTTCGAAGAGGATTTTTTAATTTTCAGAATCAATTTCCTTCCAAATCAAAATCTACTTTTTCTTACATAAAATATATAGTCCGGGTAAAAAAACCAAGAGTATGTTAATCAAAATGCACACATACATGTAGTTTAACATTTCTTATGTTATCAAAACTCGTTAGTCATTATATTTAACGTACCCTCGGCGCCATTCCTGAGGGTTGTTCCACAGTCTCCGTCACCACATGCTGAATCCAGATGATTCAGCTCATCACAAGCTGCTATTATCGCCCTGCAGGCTGCCACAATGGCCTTGTGCACTCCCTCTGCTTGCTCTGGAATATCAATATTTTTTCAAAAACACTTCATATTTCGCTGTAAAAGCTATCAGAATTCGAATTCCGTTACAACTAAAACTTGTTTTGAGCACAAATAAAAGGAGGAGGGCTGACGAGAGGGGCATTTAAGAGAGAGAACAGAAAGGGAAATACATTTTCTTCTTCAGCTTAAAATTATTATATCTTAAGCTAGATTGATCATGTGACGATAAATTAACTGATTTTAGAAAAAAAAGTACTTCAATAAGTGGTGTATATGAAATGAGACATATACTGTCAATAACGATACGTTACCCTTGGATAACTCAGCCCCGGACAGTTTGTTCATGGTCGTTGTTTTCGACAAAACATCCGGATTTGGAATGAGCTCTGAATTTGCTCGATCTCGAACTCCAGAAGGCAACATAGGTACCATCCATGAAACAGCGCGGGTGGGTGCATCTGAAGAATATGAATAATATTGCTATTAATTTATAGATTCCATGTATCGGTATAACAGCCGTATAATTTGTTTGATTAGTTTTATCAAATGTTCATAAACTCACAACCAAGTCATTGTTACCTCAGGCAGTCAAATACAGGGACGTACATTTTACACTGATTAGGTTTGAAGTATATCAATGCAAGTTTAGGGAATTGGTATTTTCATTTCTATAATTTTTGTTTGCAAGTTGCATTGAGATCATACAAACGATAGGCAGCTTAGGTTGTATTTTAGTTTTTTTAAGCTTATCTAGGTACCTAGGTAGTCCTTCAAATCGTCATCGAGACGTAGCAAAGTGATACTAAATCCGGCCATTTCTTGTGATGTTGCGAACCTGCCTTTGTAGGATCGTTGGACTTGGAATCCCTTCTTTTCTGAAATAATAATCCATTTTAATTGTAGATGCACACGTACATGCAGTCAGAGAAATCTGGAGGATTATCTTTTTTCATGATTTCTTTCATCAAAAGATGAGAGATTATGCACGTTATAGTAGAAGATAATCTCTTTCGTACATACATGGAACTTGAATAAACATGTACTCGATTATTGTTGTCTACGGTAATATATGTATTTAATATTTAAATTTTTCGTAATTTGTAAAATTGTATGATCGACATCTTACCCAATTGTTCAATAGTTTCCATGACTAGAATATTCATCTCAGTTTCTGATGTGGAACCCAGATTATTCAAAAGGACGGCGACGCTATCACCTGTATAATAAATTTCAGATTCTGGATTTCAATAAAACATAGAATTTCTAGAATATAACATGATTTTACTCAGAATCTAACAGTTCAGACTAAAAATGATGGAATCTATCAATCTAGCATCAAACAATTGTGTAAGAGACTCCCCATAATCACTATAGACACATGTTTATCGAAATAGCGATCGTTTCTAAAAGGCAACTTTACACACCATTCTAGGACTTTTTTCATAAGGATAGGATCATTTCTTTAACACATCACCATTAGCTTTGCGCAGTGGCAGTACCATAGTCAATGAGGTTTATCCGAGACGTGGTTATTGCTAATTGAAAACTATACCCAATACCCCGCGCTGTCGGCATGAAAAACGGCCTGGCGGTCGCAATTTGTGAACGCCCCTACGGGGGCAACATATAGATCATATGAATTATCCCTTTAGAATTTCTCTACAAGTGTGATTCTGAGGATATTTTTAAGCGATTATTATCAGGGGGAAAATTAGGGTAAGATGACTCAACAAAAAAACCTCAACTTTGTAATAATAATATACGGACTTTTCCCATTCTAAAAAAAAAAATATTTTAATTTTAATATTCTACATACACCCATTCAAATATTGTTCAACAAAACCTATAACATTGAACATTATATGAACACTTCACTTTACAAAGAACTTAAACGATTTTCAACTTATGATTGAGGACACATATTAATCGAAAGAATAATGTATGCAAACAGGCAACTTTTACACACCATTGTGTGACATTTATAATATGGTTAGGATCATTTCTTTAACACAATGGCGGTAGCTTTGCGCAGTGGCAGTACCATAGTCAATGAGGTTTATCCGAGACGTGGTTATTGCTAATTGAAAACTATACCCAATACCCCGCGCTGTCGGCCTGAAAAACGGCCTGGCGGTCGCAATTTGTGAACGCCCCTACGGGGGCAACATATAAATCAAACTATTATTTCCTCCAAATTCCCCGACAAATGTGATTCTGAGGCCATTTTTGAGCAAGTGTTATTTAGGGGAAAAACTAAACCTACCACAAAAAGATATGCTCTTTTTAGTCTTGTATATAGCCAATGAAATATCAGTGTATATGTCGGTTTGTAATAACTGGTGACGCCCCTGGTTCTTGACAGCGTTTATTAAATCAATATGTGTATGCAGGTTCTAGGGCAAACCACGCCCCGACCAAAAGCACCCTGGCGCAAAGCCCCCCCAACACCCCCCTATTGGCTAAATGCCAAATACCCGGCCGAAAGCCCCATCCAATTCTTGTATTCTAGGCCAAAATTCCCATCCCAACCCCCCCC
>LQRL01157425.1:17225-32303 GCA_001703475.1 Hydroides elegans
CGGGCAAATTGATTTCTTATCACCGTTATATTTTTCTATCTTAAGCAAGGAGGATAAATGGGATACTCGTATTATACGAGTATCCTTGTTACCCCCAATCCGGCGTATTTCCACATTTATGCGTATCGGGAATTCAATTTCCTTGAATGTAAAATTATTTGCTTTTTCGCAAATAAATCCGCATTAATAGTTCGAATATTCTCTTGAATGCAAAATGAATTTTCTAGACTTGGATGGAATTCTTATTTTTGGTAATTCGAAACTCTGTTTGGGAAATTTATAATCAATATAAATTCTGACAATAATACGAATTTTGTTAATACAAATGTCAAAAAATAAATGCGTATCTCCTATTAAAGTTAAGATTTTAAACCTGAACTCTTTAACTAAAAAAATATTCAAATTAGAATTCAATAATAAATATCCTCATTTTTGGAAATAAATCCTTCAAAATTGTTATTTCATACGTAATTTTGAAATAATATTTGCGTGAATGTGACCCAGACACGGTATTATTTGCTTGAATGTTTGGGAGTTACATTAATGCGTATGTCAATCAAACTGGTGTCTTCTTTTTAGAATACACATAAACTCAATTATGAGATTGTAACATAATTGCGCATCACATGATAACACAGAAAATTACATGTAATTGTCAAAAAAGATGAATATTGAGATTAAAGTGTCATTTATAAAAATCATTAATTGGTTGAATTAATTTCAATATGCTGATGATTGATACATAATGGAAATATGCATTCAAATATCATTGCTTTTGAAAAAAAAACCATGATCAATGTTTCAGAGAGGTCAAGGACATGTTCAAATATTATTGATTCCATCATATCTTGGACAAAAGTAATCGAGAACCATACCAGTTTCAGTCAAGGACAAGCTATTTGTTTAAAAAAAAAACATCATATTTTGAACTCGCTCATATAATAACTTTCATAAATGAAACCTAAAATCACCAATCGCTACTATTATTAAATATATGTTTATTTCCTGTGTCAATGTTTGATGTCAATTCAATCATGTTCAAGTTTCATAATTTTTATCGAATGCAATTTCGCTCCCTGTTTTTTTACGAATATGGGACAATTCGGAACTACGCATGAATGTCACAAATATTCGCGGAATTGTTGGAAAGTTACATTAATGCAAATACCCATTCAAAATTGAAGACAAAGTACCGTAAACATTTACAAATAACCGTATCAAACAAAACAACAGATTATACGCATTATTGTTCGCAACACTCTTCTATCCATCAGGGGCACATCCAGAAAACCAGGTGGTGTAAATAGTATCACAGCAAACAGTTTTTTTTTTTGTTTAAAAATTAAAAGGGTCCAGGAACTCGCCTCTTTAAATGCACATCTGCTCATATCACCTTCAATCATCCATGAATTCGGAAAGAAAACTTCGGTTTCGGTTTGTCAGGTGGGCGATAAAAGGGTAAAAAAAGCAGTTCATAACAATTACGAAATTATCACCACCTGCTACGGCTTTGAAATAAATATCAGCATTAACTTGAAATATTTGTATAAATAATATTATAGATTTCAAGAGCTATTCAAGCATAAATAATTTTTATGAATCATAAAATTTCCCCGAACTGAATCCCTATTTTTTCCACATAGCAATATCCCGAAAATATATTAAATCAAAATAATAAAAAGGGCTTATGTGAAAGGTAACTTATGAAGAGCGACCCAAGAGGTGTTCCTCAAAAACGGCGTTCCTTTTCAAAACTGATCTAGCTACAAACTTTCGAAAGTGGTTGTCTAGCTACAAGAATTTAAGGAACACCCTTTTACAATTATCTCTATTTTATCAATTATTTCGACAAATTTTATTCTAATCTTATGCAGAAATTTGTAGCTAGCAAGAAAAACTTAAATATAAGTGATAATTGGTCATATAAATAGGAATTTCAGTTTTCATGTTTCATAATTGGTGTTCCTCCCTGGATTCTAGCTAGCTAGATGAACGCAAAAAGGCAAGCTATCGACAAAATGAAGAACAGCTTTTTGTAAAAAAAATGTTTTCTTCATTTGATTATTCATCGTATATTTCAATGTATTAAGTGGTTTTATGCTCAAATAAACACTTTTTAAAAACTTGGTCGTGGGATGCCCTTTTCTTATGTTTTTATTGAAATATGCATCGTCATTTCTTGATAGATACTTAGCATGTACATAACCTTATCAATATAGTTAAACAATGAAGTAAATCATGTTTAAACAACATTTTCAATAATGAAGTTACAATCACGTTTTTTATCAAACCATATCAAAGTGTTCGCTGCAGTTTAAAGTTAGAATACTCTCCGAATAACTAAAGAAACTTGTATATAGCTACATTACCATGTATGATGGCCAAAAGAGGTTTACAAGTGGCTTTCAATTTGTAGTTTACCATCAAAATGTGACATCCATTGACCCATTGTGAAAATCATATGCCAAGACCTTAAATGAGATCAATATTCAGAATATGATTCTCACTTTGTTGCATATTTACTATTTGAACGAGAAATCAGAGGTCATTTTGTTAACTAGCGCATGGAAATCAAAAGCCATAGACATTTGTTTTTAAAAAAATAAACAATAAATATGTCTATTCAAAAACGTCAAATATATTTATTGAAAGGGCATAAATATCAATATTTATCAAGTGGTAACAATTCACTTGCACTATTCAATATTAATGTATTCTGCTGATAGATCTTCTTTGCTAGTATTTTTACAGAGTAGAAAAAATCTAATTTATTTTATTTCAGGTAATCAAAATATTATTGTATAGAATGATAGGTATAAATAAAGTAAACTCTGTTTAATGCCTTAAACCTATCGGACAGGGGTCAAAGGTAAGAAACAGAGTTTCACAATATGATTGTATCAACGAAGTATGATTGATGTTAGACAAGTAAACATGCTTAGTATTAAGTACCATATTTACGATTCTCTACATATAGATCATCAACATATTTGCTAATCTTTATACTTTCTTAAACATTCTAGTTTCTGAAGCATTGCGGATACACTGGTCGTTTGTCGGTAATCCTTCAAATTGAGCAGTTTTTCTCTACACCATCCATAGGTTGCTCACATTATCTACAGTGTGTGTCATATACCAAAGCGTTAACTATTCTATTAGTGGTCCGACCAAAATAATTGTGTTTCATTTTTGTCATTATACTTATTTCATAACATGGTTATGATTATTATGCTGAAATAAAATACGTACTTATAATTAAGATATTCAAGTAAATCAGTTAAAAATATAGATACTTATTTTAGCTGATACATTTGAATTTTATGCTCAAATTGTAACATGTCTCTAGCTGAAAGTTTCCTTACTAGTGTTTACGTTTCATTGTCTATAAAATGTGCAATTTGATTTGGGCTAGATACCTTGCTATTGCATGAATACGACTCTTCACACACGGAGACTACCCTAGAGGAACGTCCAACATTGATTTTGGTACCCAAGGCGGTGTATTAGCGCATGTATTTCCCCTAAATCATCAAAAGTATTTAACTAAATAATGATATATACGCATCTCGGTAATTGTTAATCACTTGTGAATGTATTCTACTTATGTTATAAAATATATGGCAAGACAAGGTGTCGCAAAAGGGTACGTTTATGTTTGTATATAATGCACTTTCCTAAAGAATTACTATCTACTTGTCTACTATTGGTAAATATTTCTTGCAGTTTTATGGAAAAGAATACACTTGTACTTTTGAATTCGGTTGAGCTATAACTAAAGTATCATAATAAAATTATCCGTTTAAGTGTGCTGTCATCGGCCATTTTCCCCAAATCGCAAAATTTGGTATAGAATAAAGTAAACTCAGCGGCATGCGTTTTTGTGCAATATGTTCATCGGGGATTAGCGTCAGCGGAATGATAAATTAATTAGTTTAAAATAGAGCAACAAACACGTATGATATCTGAATGGTTCCGCGTTTTATGCACCTTTTATTTCTGCGTCAACGAAATATCGCAAAATGTTGTCAATCACACCATGAAGCAACGAAACACAAATAATTAAAATTTAATCCATCTATCAAAATACAAATAATCTCTCTGTTATCTTAATCCACAAGGCATAAAAAATGCTATATCTATATATAGATTAAATAGAAAGTGTTGATTATCTATTTACATTCAATTTTAAATGCAATATTACCTGGAGGGCACTCAACCAAACAATTTTCAAAATGTGGTGAAATCACCTCAAAATACCACTAAATCACCAACAAAAGCACTGTAATGGTTTTTGAACATTAAAATGTTGCAAAAAGGTGGTCATTTTTTACAAGCTAGCTTGGGGCTTTTTCCTTTTTAACCAGCTTGAAACAGAAACGGAACAGCTTTTGCGGAGATTGAACTTCTTATTATAACTAAATTACTCATCGTATTGCAATCATATTACAAATAACAGCATATTAGACTATTGCAAGCAAATTTAATCAATTGCAAAACAATCATTATCGATATACATAACCAAAATTAAGACATAAACTTAAAAGGTGTTCCTTAAACTGCTCATATATACAAGTTAGAAAGCCCTTTCTCAAAACTTCCAGGCCAGTTGGAATTGGGTGGGGAACACCTTTTGTTGGGTACAACTCATAAGGTACTCTTATAAATACGAATCGGACGCCACCAACTGGAGTCGTCTTCTCAAACCCAATGAAGAACGAGAGTGAGTAGCCATTGTAAAGGGTGCACTGGAAGGCACTCAAGTACCATCTACAGATTTAATGCTGTACTTTATTGCAATTATTCGTTTTCTGAACGGATCTAAAAGTGTAATGGTTTTTCGAGTTTATTGCTTTTGGGTTTATCTGTGCAATAAATAAAATTTTGTCGACAATCATATATATCGGGTAATTTTGGAATACCCATGTAATTTAAAATGCACGGAATCCCGATAGATTAATTTGAGAAAGTAGATAATTCGGGTCGTACGATCATTCCGTATATGTTATATATGTTTCACACCGTAAGTTAAAAACACTTCTCAAATTTATTTTGTGGGTTCTCCTGAAAAAAAATGGTACAGCCGCCCCAATAATAAAGGCATCTCATCAAACGTCATGAAGAGCAAAAGTGAGTAGCCATTGTAAATTGGTGCACTTGAAGGAGATCAAATACCATCGACAGAATTAATGTTGTACTTTATTGCAATTATCCGTATTCTGTAAAGATCTAAAAGTGTAATGATTTGTCGTGTTAATTGCTTTTGGTTTTAGTTATGCAACGAGTAACACATTTTCTAAAATGCTATTATAGGGTATATATAATATTGATATATAGAATCCCTATCAATTAAATTGGGAATGTAGTTAGTTGGAGACGTAGGATCATCCCGTATTTGTTATATGCATCACACCAAAACAAATGAGGACAATCAGCTTATAAAATTCGTTTGGTTGATATTCCTGAAAATATTGGATCAGGCTCCGCCAGTAATAAAGACATGTTCTCAGACCCCATGAAGAACAAAAGTGAGTAGCCAATGTAACGGGTGCACTGGAAGGCACTCAAGTACCATCGACAGATTTAGTGCTACACTTTATTGCAAATAATGACATTTTGTAAGGATCTAAAAGTGTAATGGTTAGTCGTGTTTATTGCTTTTGAGTTTGAGCTGAACAAGGCATGATATTTGTGACAATGGCATAGACATTCCATCCTAAACATTGTAGGATAATGTTTGAATACAGATCATATAGAAAATACACGGATGCACGATGTTTAAATTCGAGAGCGTTATGACATTTTGTTTTTCTTTGTAGTACACATTTTGTTGTTTTTACAAAATGTGTAATATATTTTGTTGATTGCAATGATGAGGTAATTGGGTGTTAAGTATGCAGCTTACATTTTATCTATAAACAGTTCCTATTGAAAAGTTACTTAACTTCGCAATAACAAAAAAACACAAACTGCTCGGATATTATTGCGAAATATTCAGATTTCCTTGCCTAGATACACAGATATACAGTAGGGAACAGAAGGCCAGTCCTTTCTGCATGGAAACCTCCATATCTAGAGTCTAACGTTATTATTGTTTTTATTGAATTGCTTAGCGACGTCTTAGGTGACACTCTATCCATCACGAAACTGACTGGGCTCATCAACTTAACTGATAAAGCCAATCATACTATGATTTATTGGGGTTGCTCCGATTTTTGAATTTTTATAAGGGGGAAATATGTAATGAATTTATAAAGGATTTATTATAGGACCATAACAATATTAGTTAATCTGTGCAAAAGATTACGATGTGCCAGACGAATATTTTAAATCAAAAAATGTTTTAACCATTTCGACAGTAAATGAACATGTACAGCAACATTAATATCAGAATCAAATATATATCTTGATGCTTTGACTTGATAAATGTTTTAAGATGATAATGCAAACATCCTTGCGGGGTATTTTGGCTTCTATCGTTTATACTCAAAATGTTGACTTAATAAATTATGCCTTAAATTGCTCATTTCAGTCAAAGCAAATGCAGGTCCTGAATAACAGTATTGTGGCTTTCTTATCATACAAAGAATCGCAAACTTAAAAGTGGCACACTCCAAATAATTTCAACGTTTTTTTCTGATAACAAAATCGAGAAACCCCCTGTCATCACCCACGCTCATTCCCATATCGGAATATGGTGACAGGTTAATCAAAATCTGTTGGTGATTTTTTTTTCAGTCATGATATCGAAGGAAAAGGTATCATATAAGTTTGAGGATGCGTGTGTATTTTTAGTCTTTGATATCCCCGGTCAATATATGTTTATATATGTAGTTAATTCTGTTTCACATAAATGTACAACATAAATATAACAATGAAAATGTTCACAGAATAATGCACTCTACGACACTTCAATGCTGTTCCGATATGGAAATAGAAACCCCCTGTCATCACCCACGCTTCTCCCATATCGGAACATGGTGACAGGTTAATCAGTAGATGAGAAGTTGTGCTTCAATGAGCTGGTCACACAGTCATCTATTACAATGAATGATAGGTTGTTTAGCAAGGGGATTCTGAGCATTTAAAGTGAGTTCGGCTATATCCTGTATCAGTCCCCCTATGGTTAATTTCCCATATACGAAACAACGGGCATCATAGTGATTTAAGCCCTCTAAACGGATTAAAGAGGACCATTACAGGATATAGCCGTGAATTCTTTTGATTATGATAAAGCACAAACTTTTCTTACGGCCTTTTTATACGACTTTGGTCAAGATTGTGATAAAAAATATATAATATAAACATAATTTTAAACAATCTTGAATTTAAATAGTTTATTGCATGGATCCATTTTCAGAGAACATAAGGGGTTGATCTCAATATATTACATTACGAGAAACAAGGTGACAGGTTAATCAGTAGATGAGAAGTTGTGTTTCAATGAGTTGGTCATGAAACCATCTAGACCAATAACGGGTGTTGGTATAGGGGATTCCTTTTTCAAAATAAATAATTTAGAGGGAGTTTTGCTTCAATTACTTGATCATGCAGCCATCTATGCTTCTATAACAGATAGTTTGTTTTCATTTCCTAAATGATGCATTTAAAGTTAGTTAAATCGTTTGATATTAAAACACGTTGCTTTTTCTTCACGATATCAGTTATCAAAACAAATCATTTGTAGTATTGCGTTCTCATATATGTGCAGATAAATGTGTTGTAGATATATGTATATATCGAGGATGTTAATCAAAGGAATATGAAAACACCCAAAATTGTTGTTTCAAATGTCACGTTTATCATTAAGCGTTTCACGTTTAGAGTGTGTGTGTTTAGCGTTTAGCTTTAATGCAGTTACCGTTTAGCGTTTTGCACTTTCCATGTAGCGATAGAAATGCGCGCGACTTTATAGTATATATTCCGACGCAAATGTGGTGACATAGTCTACTATTCAGTAAATGAGAAGTTGGGCTTCAATAACCTTGTTATACATTCATCTATTACAATGACGGATAGTTTGTGGATTTGCTGGTACTATTAGGGGAGTCTTAAGATTTCTTTTCTAAATGAAGCATTTGAAAGGAGACCAATGGGTTTTCTTAGAGATATTTGTTATGCCAAAAAACAGTTTTATTGTGATTCAAGTTATGCGTGAATCATTTAATCTAGATATATGTTTATATCAAATAGTTTAATTAAAATATTGTGAAAACTCCCAAATATTTTAAACCTGATATGGATATGTGGTGACAGGTTAATCAGTAGTGAGAAGTTGTGCTTCAATGCGTTGGTCATCAATTGCTATGACAGATCGTTTGTATAGGGGATTCTTTTGCCGAACGAGGAATTTAAAGGGAGTACAATCGGTCGATGTAAAAAACGGCCATTCTTTTCGTAGAGACGTCAGTAATGTAATCATTTTCTTATGGTGATTTCATATATTTGTCGACAAATATGATATAGATATATGTATGTCATAAAATTAAAAGAGGACCCAAACACGTGGCATGGAATATTATGATTCGACGAGAAACATTAATGTAAACTTTGAAATAGATAGAAATAATGTGAAAAGGCAAATATATTTTAATATAACATACACTAATAGAATAATCCTATGCTAAAAGCAACCTGATATACCATAATGCTTAATCAAGACACGTTTGACTCGATAATTGGTTTCGTTTTCAATATGTTGATGTTAAAATACGAGGGCACTTAACGATGTATTTTTTCTTATATTCATCAATATGTTTATTCTGAAGTTCCAAGCAAGAAACGCAGAAAAGCTATTGCAACCAAATTTACAATCTCCTACCAGGCTAAAGAATTAAAAAAAATCAAATTAGGTAATTCCATCACATATTCGTTTACAGAGACAAATTTTAGATATAGGTGCATTGGTTTATTACCTACAAACATAATCATAGAGTAAATTAATCGTTTGGAAAATAATCTTTGTTCTGTTCTCGAGGGCACTCAACGGTTTATTCGGGTAAATGTCTATTCTTTTCACCTGGTTTGCTTGCTTGCAAAACACCCGAACAGAATAAACATGAAAAATATTTCATAAAGTTTCCTTGCAAATTTTTCAGAATAAACATTTTAAGGATTTTTCCTTTTTCAGAAATAAAATCACCAGAATAAAGAAATGAAACTAACAAAATTATGAAATACACTGGCTTTTCTTTTTTTCAGAATAAAAATCACCCGAATAAAGAAATGAAAAACCCATTTAATGCGCACCAGCTTTCATATATGAAATCACCAGAATAAAGGGAAACTTGACAGGTGTTCAATATATAGCTACGGCTAATCTATTTATCAGATTAAAGGCGCGCGCCCATTTAAACGGGATCGAGACCTAGAGCGAGATTTTTTTGTGTCTCTGTATCTTATGTATGAGCAAGCCCGAATAATCGAGGGCGAGTGCACGAAACACTCGCTCTCGTTCTTCCTCTCGCTGGGGTTTTCGGTTTTCGGGATTTTGAATAGTAACAAAATAAAATATATGTGGTATCTAACATTTTTACCTGTCCAAAGCAATCCTCTATTTGATTTATTATAGATCCTCTTTTATTCAGTCAAATTATTTACTTTATAACATGTATTTGGATTTCGCTCTTTTTTAGTAACGGTTATTCACAAAATTTGGTGTCATTAACGTCATCTTAATTCTTGTAGCAAATAACTATTTTTTAAATCTTAATTCTGGTGGGAATTTTAATTCTTGTATAATCTTTATTCTGGTAGGAATCTTAATTCTTGCAAAAAGATTCTTTATTCTGGTAGGAGAAATGTTAATTCTTGTAGAACATTTTAATCTCAAAACAAAGGTCTATTCTTGTAGGAAAGCATATGAAAAGTTGCTTGCAACATCAAAAAATGGTCCACTTGCTTCCAAAAAAAGAATAAAGTTTTTTATATAAAAATTAATAATAGTTATTGTACGATGATTTTGGATAGTTTCCTAAAGGATTTAGGCCACTTCTAATAGTTTGGGCCAAAATATCCGTTGAGTGCTCCTCTGTTCTGAAAAGTTGCAAGCAAGGAAGAGCTGCTACAAGAACAAACATTTACCTGAATAAATCGTTGAGTGCCCCTCAAAATACATGCACGTTATACATATATGAATTCTTTACGAGGGGCAAAGGTTTGAGGCATTGCTCTTAATGTGTGCTCACTTGGGACCATTCAAGAATCTTAGAAAATTTCCATATACGATATTCTTTATTCGTCTTTAATTTATGAAACAAAATGTCACCATATATTCAAATCAGCATAATTGTTATTATATTGCATTTGAAATTGCTATTTGTGGAGATTTAGGCCAAAAAAACTATAATTACTGCTCTCGGGTTTCTGCTTTTTATGAAATGAAAAAAAAACTCTTAATGTCGTAGTGGCTACACCAATTTGGGCAAGATAAAATACAATTAAAAAAAGAATATATATTAAGATTCAAGATCATAAACTTAACTTTTTCGGTAAAATATAACTTGATTCGGTCATTCAATTGTTTTAAATAGACTTTTTTGTCCAAAACTTCTGCTGGGCAAGAATATTAAATATGAACAATGCATGTAATTCCACCTTAACTATGGACAAAGCTCAAATTTTTCACAGCACACAACCCAGTTTTTAAAATACTTACCGTATTATATTAGGATTCTGACAAAAGGATGACAAGGCAATCGGATTGTGAAGTATGCGCCGCGGCGAACAAGGTCACTATCGGCAGGGCGATGTCTTGCTACATCTTCAAAAGGACGCAAAGCCGAAAGAACGTGGTCGTCTCAGGATACCATTCTACGACGGATGTCAGGTAAATATAATCATTCCGTGATATTTCATAGTTTCCTATTTGATTTATTACTTTATTATATGTTTGCATCTACTACCAGAACTTAGTATAAGGACAGCTTTCATAGAAGGAAAAAAAATGCATTCGTCGTCATTCGACCTCTTGCAGAGTGGGATGGGATTCCAGAAAACATCTGATTTATAAGAAACTGACATATTGATATGGGCATATGAATTGTATTTGTGCTTATCAAAGCTTTTGGGAATGTAACTAATCGAGTTGGATCTTTTTCTTCAATATGAGAATAGCCAGATATCCAGAATTTCTACATATTCTATTAAGATGTGATTTAAGTTTAAATGATGGTCCACATTTAATATATCCAGGAACAGTGTATTTGATGCATCTTAATATCTTATAATATTACCTACTATCTATGCATTTTAATTAATATGTATATACAACTTTTTTTTCCTAAAAAAACAAACAAAACAAAACAAGTCTTGTAGTTTGCATACGTGGCTGTGATTGATAAAAAACTGGATTTCACCACCATGACAAAAATATAAAGCAAATAACCAGGAGCATGCCCAAGTATTAGCTTTGCCACTCTCATATAATCAGACAAACAATAAAAATATAAGAAAAAAGAACGATGAAAAAACAGTAACACACATGAAAAGAGATGCTCCAAGGAGAAATAAAGTTTATCGAGGCTGAAATGACATCTCATGGGCCGCTTAAACAAACAAGAACGCGAATTTGTCTGGAACCGAAACGAGCACCTGTCCCATTGGAAATCAATCGAGCAATACAATTTACACGTTTTCTGTGACATAAGTAGGGAGCTGATGACAATCCTAGAATGTCTACTGGGTAGCACAGAAGTATGTTATTACCGTGCATAAAAGAAGAAAAACAAATTAATTTTATTTTTGTCCTACTTGGATTTATTTGCCAATTTCTCATGAAAACGTTTTACTATTTGTTTAAAACTTCGTTTTTATTTTTGCATAATTCATTTTCATGGTATCATATAGAGAAGTTTTTAAAAGTTAATTTTGCATATATGATTATGAAACATATCAAAATCAAAGATATTTGCTTACATGCCACGTTTCATGATATTTAGATATTTCTTGTCGAACGGAATGCACGTGACAAAAATCAAAGGAAGAACTGCAACACTCAAGAAAACATGAAAAAGAACGTTTTGTTTTCTATTTTCTTATCGCTCATTACAATAATGCACTTTTCACAACATTCTTTCTGGGTCAAACTCCGTTCGAGTTTAAATCAAATACTCGTATTCCAGAGGGAAATGACATTAGAATGAGACCGCAACAGACTAATTATAGGAAAATGAGGAACCTATGAAAAAAGATGCAAAAATGAGGGATACAATGCAAAGGTATGATCAGACAACAAAGCGCATTTTGCTAAATTACGAAATATCGAATGACAACTGTAGTTAACGCATATGCAAGATACACGGGATAGCAAACGTCTTATAATTGTAAACTTAGTGTCTTCCATAGTACGTCGCATTCGGATATGACGTTGAGAGGACGACATACTTTGAGCCCATTCCGGACGTTCTTTTACGTCTCAACGTCTGAAAAAAGTGGTTCTTACGTTCGAATCGGATGTGACATAGGTGTAGCGTCGTTTTAACGTCGGCTACGAATAAGGACGAATGGAAAACGTTCATATTGGGCCAAAGTATGGCAACCGCTCAACGTCCGTGGACGTCTAGCTGAGTATGATGATTCGCATAAGGATCTGGTGACATTGGAAGAGACGAGGATTCACGGCGACTCTGGTTCGCATAGACGTACTGTTCCTTATAGTCAATTTTAAACGAATCAAATCAAAGAACAAAAAAAACAGAATTCGCTGTCGCTCGTCGCTATGCGAAGTGTCGCCAGGTTCTTATTCAGCCTACTCTTCGGTAGGAACATGTGCAATACATAAGCTTTTCCTTCTCGAAATATCACAACAAATTCATATCTTCTCTATGCACGGAATCCAATTCAAGTGCTAACAAACGCCAATTTATCTGACACTCGAGTAAACCCCACAGACTACAAAGTAGAGCCGGGAGGATGGGATGACATGGTAATCAGCACTAGGGAAAGGAGAGAAGACTCAAAGGTCCAAACAGCAATCAGAAATGTCTCCCTTTGCAAAGTACACGATATGCGCTTTAAGAAAAAACACTCCGAAGCGTTGGCATACGACGTAACGTCGTAAAGACGTGTGCTGCAATGTATGGGCTTCCATAAAATTCCGTTGGTAATTTTAAACAATCATTCAAATATCCATTAAGAGCTTTCCTTTCAAATGTACGTACGAATGGCAATGCCATATTTAGTATTTAGTGATGGGATGACATGGTAATCAGCACTAGGGAAAGGAGATCAGATGCAAAGGTCCAAACAGCAACCATACAAATGTCTGCCCCAGCAATGCATGGGCTACGCGCGCTGCAAGAATTTGTTTTACACCATTCAAAAATACATGACGTTGCAAAGATGTGTCATATGTGTCATCATAATATTCCGTTGATAACCGTTTAACAATAATTCAACATATACATGACGAAATACCACATCCAGATATATTCAATGTACTAATGAATGTCAATGTCATACCGAGCGTTTAAAGTGATGGGACGACATGATAGGGCGACATGGTAATCAGTCCAGAAGAAAGAGAAGATTCAAAAGTCAAAACAAGAATTATAAATGTCGCCGAGGGCAATGTATTGACAACGACCTTAACAGGAAATGTTTTTCTAACGTTGCAAAAAAAAATGCTATGACCGGAGATGTTCCATGTACAAGAAAGGTCATGTCATACAAAGTGTTTAGTGATCAGTCCAGATAGATAGAGAAGATTCAATGGTCTAAACAGCAATCACAAATTTCCCCATCTGCTATGTATCGGCTAACCCTTGTGCAAGGAAAACCTGTCACTGAAATCGGAATCCTGTCATTTTGATATTGGTTAGGATTAGGGTAATCGCGTGAAGATTATTATAACGTATTGAATTTCTTTGCAGGATTCACACTACCATCATATCATGGATAATCTTGTTTTTTTGGCGGTAACAATAGAGTTTTTTTCCTGGAATATCCCCTCCTGGACAACGCCCCTCCTAATTTTATAAGCTGCAAGCTTGCATCGATGCATTCAATACGCATCTTACGATATAATGTTTTTATTATCTAAGTGTTTTTATTTACTTTAAGATATGCTGTGTTTTTTAAACGAATAAGTCAGTCATAACAAAACTATCAAAAGCATCAAATGAAATATTACACCCATATAAAACAAATCCATTATTCAGTAACTCATAATCAATATATCCCCGCCACATAATATAATAAACAGCATGGCTGTTACATAAACTAACATAACTCATTCATTTGTTTGGCAGGTTAAGTGCTGATTAAGTAGCAGAGGCTATTAGCGAAAGTGATTTCCTTATTGCATCGTATATACTCACTATATGGCTATGGTAGTTCCATATCGATATATAAAGGCGCGTTCACCCAAAAAAGGTTAAAAAGCTCAAGCGGATTCGTTATGTTTCATACCAAAATCACTCGGAGAAAAACGCATAATTCAAGTATACCAATTACACGTTTACTTTCTCCAAGTGAAATTGTTGTAAAAACATAACAAACACGCTTTAAGAATTTTTGCCTGTTTTGGGTGAACACGGCTTATGTTGGTTAAGCAATATTTATATGAGATAAATACAAGAAAAACACTCATAATAGTGTATTCGTTCAAACTGGGTCAGTTCATTAACTTTTGGTTCGTCTTTTAACATTAAGAATAGAAATATTGGTATTTAGGGATAAAAATGAAACAATTAAGACATAAAGACATCGCTATATATCCCGATTAGAACTGCTCGATTTCTTTTCGCCTGATACTGATAATCTTACGTCGTGCACGCTTCTAACCTGCTATGGAAAACGCTTAACGATAACACTATAAACGATAAACGCTAACCGCAAAAACGCTAAACGTTAAACGCTTGCCAATAAAGGCCCACATGTATGAGTGGTATAAAACATTATTACTGTTTATCCGTTCATGTTGTTAAAATTCTTCATTTTGCATACGAAAAAAATTGAAATATGAAAGGGCACTGAAAATATGTTGGATCAAAAAGATAGGGGTGGGAGGGCGGTGGAGGGTGTGGGGTGGGTAAAAAAGGTCAGGGAAGGGTGGACGGATAGTTAGGGGGGGGGGGGGGA
>LQRL01157429.1:6950-24095 GCA_001703475.1 Hydroides elegans
AAAGGCTGCAGAAGCGACAATTTTCAACCGATCGAGATGAAACCTTGACGAGGCAAGACCTCGGTTCATGCGAGTATAAAATTTCAACGCTTTAACTCAATTCCTTCATACCAAACTTGCGTGAACAAAGTGCTTGGAATCTGAAAAAAGTTAGAAAATCGACATTTTTCAAAGGCTGCAGAATCGACAATTTTCAACCGATCGAGATGAAACCTTGATGAGGCACGACTTCAGACCTCGATTAATGCGTATATAAAGTTTCCAATCCCTAGCTCTATTCCTTCATACAAAAGTCGCGTGCACAAAGTGCTTACCATCGGGGAAAAAATGTTAAAATCGACCATTTTTCAAGTGATCCAGAATCGACAATTTTCCACCGATCGAGATGAAACCTTGACGAGGCACGACTTCAGACCATGATTTATGCGTATATCAAATTTCCAATCCCTAGCTTTATTCCTTCATACAAAAGTCGCGTGCACAAAGTGCTTACCATAGGGAAAAAATGTTAAAATCGACCATTTTTAAAGTGCTCTAGAATCAACAATTTTCAATCGATCGAGATGAAACCTCGACGAGGCACAGCTCCAGACATTGGTTTATACGTGTATAAAATTTGAAAGCACTAGCTCAATCCCTTCATACCTAACTCGCGTGCACAAACTACCCCATGTCAAGGGGGACGGACAGACGGACGGACGGACAGACAGACAGACAGACAGACAGACGGACAGACAGACGGACAAGCCCAACCCTATATCCCTCCGTTTCACGGGGGATAATAAACAGTAACCTGGTGGTTCAATTTCTGGTAATTAATGCATGAAAGTGAACGTACCAGATATAATAAATGATACAAACTATTTTAGCACGAGACTTTGTTTAGGATCCTGCATGTGGCATGAACGATGTGAGGAAATGCTTGGAAAATAAACGTCACGGAATTAATAAGGGTAGCTTAAGCACGAGTCAACATCGAGATACCCGGTATTAATAAGTGAAAGGCAGGTTAACCGAGACGAAATTAGCAAAATACCATATAAGAAATAAAGAAAATGAATAAGAACTTCATGAACGAATGACTCTTACCATGTATCCGACAACAAACACCCTGGCGATCGGATATCTCCTCAGGAACACGCCCATTCGTATACTGCAAAGACGAAAAACAACTTACATGTACTTATTTGTCAATGCGCAAAAAACAGACCTTTTTTAGTTCTATCTTAAATCTCAGTCTATAGGTGGAAACCCATGTGAGGAAGTTGCAACAAAAAAAGCTGGTTTATTGTAGCAAAAAGGGGCCAAATTTCTTTCAAAACTTCTTTTTCTTCAATTATATTACGCGTAGCAATGTTCATTATAAATATTGCAAAACACGTTATGTCTTACAGCTGTATATCAGCACAACAAGACGTCTCAAATTTCATTAGAATTAACTTAATAGATTAAAGGTAACTCAAACGGGGATTTTCAGGACATTTCCATCCAAAAAAATCTAATATTTAAATTTACATTAATTTTTATCATTATTCACCTTACAATGTTCATGTTATTAAACACACAAACCATTTACATGTAGGCTATAATATTTTTTTATAACTTGTAGTTTGTAGATCTTGCAATTCCCATTATTTCCCATTCCGCTTTTATTGTCATAGCAACGACCGGCATTTAGCAACCTTTTTCGGTCCATAGCAACCAACTGACCTGAACGTATCGACGGTGCTATATGCCCGTTTCACTCGACGCGTCATCTCACCGTCGGCCGGGGACTCGCGCATGAACGTCGGCAAGCGGTGCCGGGCTGCCACGGAAACAAAATGGAAATAAATACATTATGAATATTTCTATGAAACTTAAGCGTCAGAGATGTGATATATTAATATTTACCAAACTTTGATGGGCAACCTCAGTAAGGAGAACTTTTCCTGAACTTGAGGGGATGGGAATGTAAAATGAACTGATCGATAGTTTTTATTCCGTTCGTGATTTAATTATATCCACCCCTTTCTCGTGAGTTAATATTTTAGTTTTTTGAAGGGAGGAGTTGGATAAACATTTAGTGGAAGGTGATCTGTAGGCTTATTCCAGGGCCACTGGTTAAGGAACTTTGAGGTGATTCATCCCTTTTTAAAGGGTCATCGATCTTATGTTAAATAACGTCGGTTTCCTAGCAGTTTTCCGTATTCAAACACGAAACCGAAAAACACGTACACAGCACATTGTGGTTGGACGTGAGGTCATTTTATTTTACAAAACAATATGTCGCGCTGACATTAGTCTAGCGGGGCGTGAAAAAAACAGCAATACAGTTAAGCTACCGTAACGACGCTTAGCGACATGATAGTGACACATATTTGTTTAGGGAGGATATAAAGGACATAAAGCAAGGATATTTCAACCGATAATTCGTTAATATATATTAAAAGTAATTAATCACACACCTACACAATGCATTAAAATATGCACGCAAGTTTCAGGATTTATGCTAAATATCAATATCTTGACACCCTTAGTCAATAATATGCTAATTCTATGGACATTAGAGGACATTATTCACTAAATAAAATGTGAGTTTTAGCTTTACTAATTGCACACCATAGACTATAAAATATGTCACAAGAACAAACCCTTTAATCATCATAGATCTGCGAGACGAGAGTATTTTTTTGGAAATTTTACGTCTCCGTATTATTTATGATGTTGTCAATGAACAAAGGCTGACTTCCAACGTCACAAGTCCATTTGAATAATGAACCAAATATAAATGATGTACTTTGTGTCCAATTTTATAGACTATTTGTATTTGAATTGATTTAATTAGGCACTTTCTTTAAAACTTAATTCGTTTTTTTTTTCACTAAGAAAAGAATGGAGTGTGAGAAATATCATTTATCAAGATAAGTAATGTAAAAACCATCTGTAGTTCAATGTTAAAGAAAATAAAATGTTATCGCACAAATTATTATTTTATTATCTATTAAATAAACTGTTTCCTTATTTCCCTTAACATCCCAAATTAAGGCACAAGTCATCAACATTAATGCACTTATGAACAATATTCATGATAGACCTCCGCACCTAAATCAATGTAACATCGTAAATAGTAATTTTCGCACCTGAAATATATTTCTTATAAGCGAAACAAACTTAATAAGGGAATCAGTTAGTTGCACGACTTCTCAAACCAAAATGACATACACAAACACTCGTCATTGTAAAGTGATTCACGTCACTCCAATCGGTAACCGTCAATTTTCGAGGCAAAAACCGCCTTATCAAAACAGATGCGATTGAATATTTCAACAGCGCTACGTCACTAACTTTCAATCAAAATCTTTGCTGCGTCACCTAGAAAAAACCTGCATAAATTGAATCTTAATTGTAAATTTCCTATATGAGAATGACCATGTAACCCGACGTATTTACGAAGACGTAGCGCTCGGAGGGAGGTGACAGGATGAGGTTGGTGAATGAAATAATTAAGCAAAACAAAAGAAAACATATGTCATTCGGAAAGATCATTGAAAATAGCTGACAGCGTACAGACGCCCGAATAAATGACCAATAGAAGCGATGTCAAATAGAAGTCGAAGAATAACACCTAATTGTCTAACCTTCAGCAACAGTAGTTGTAACATTCAATTATTTTCAAAATATGCCCAGTTGAATCGCTTTATGAAACAAAATAAACACATCAAATTACAAATAATTTATGTAAATCAATCGATGGTTAGTGCCGTTGGTTTTTTCTTGGTATTTTTATTAGCCAAATCAACAATAAATTGAATAAATATCAAACCAATGACTCTCGTGGCCTCTCTTAAAGCACGATAACAGGTAAATAATTATTCAAGTTGTCATAAATTTTGAAGTAATTGTCCCGGTTAAAAACCCAAACCAAAGAATGTACGCCTCAAAATAATACTTTTACCACTAAAAACATGATGAGGAATTATTCCTTCTCTTGCATATCTAATCGACAAGGAAAAACGGGCATACCACACCCTTCATACCACACCTAAAAAGATAAATGTGTCCTGTTTTTTGACAATAGAAAAAGCGTGCACTGAATTACAAAATCTAAATTAAAGTGATTTCGGGGACCCCTAGACCGAGCCTATCAGTCTGTAATCACTTGCAACATTGCATCAATCATTGAAACACTAGCACGCAAATTACATATATCTTTCCTGTTTTTATCAAAGGTTTTGTTTCAAATCTGAACAACAATCAACAAAGCTATTTGTTGAAATTTAAAATCAATCCATCATTTTTCAAATGCTTTGTTTCAAATCTTGAACAACAATCAACAAAGCTATTTGTTGAAATTTAAAATCAATCCATCATATGGCCAAAAGATTGAAAATAGATTAAAATGTAAAAAATATTAGCAGATTGGGGCATGATAACTTGTTTTTACACAACCATTTTTTTCAGTTGACATAATTGGGCCAAGTTGAGTTAGATGTGTGGAACGTCCAGAAACTAAAACTGCATTGAATTGGTAAAAATGAACATAAATTTAGTAGACATGTTATGTATTACTTTTTAGTCGACTTCATACACAATTTTAATTTGCGTCTACTAGTGATTAGCAATGTGCGATTTTTTGAGCAAATGAAACTAATTCGACGCAAACATAATAAATGAATTCATAAATATACTATCGTCTACACGGTTCTCATAGATAATTAATTCGAACTCAAATTGTACGCCTACATCTCTACAATATGATGATAGATTGACGCTCGATAATACTTTCAAAAGAAATGGACATCCTAACATAAAGCAAGTCATTTCGTTAGAAAAGGTAATATTTCAAAATGACACATATATAATGAATACGCGTGCTTAGAGATTGTATATTCATACAGATGTATCCCCAGGTCAAAAGAGATCGGCTTAGTAAATTAAACCTTTCAAAGCATTCCAAAGTTATAAAACAGTCTTTGCTAGAGCACTAAATAATACTTGTCAAACCTCAAAGATGAATAGGAAAAGATTTCGAAAAGTAAATAACAGTCACGGTCATTTCTTATATTACACGTATATTGTTAGAGTTCATTTAGATCTTAAGCTCTGGGCTTTTGATGCTTCACATCTTCCAAATCTTTCTTTTTCCATTGAAAAACAGATACAACGAACCCCCTTAAATTCGTTGTTTTCCTTTCATATCAAAAGACTAATCTTCCGGTAAACCGTAATGCAAACCTTGGTCAAACTATTTTGGACTGCATTAAAATGGGTGGAGATCAAAAATACATTTTATATTTTTATCTAATTTTATGTTTTGGTCAGTTAAACGGAGAAGGATAGGGTGGGACAGTGATCGTGTTCGGAGGGGATGGTTAAGAGGGGATTTGTTATTCCGATTGAAATCCTTAGGGAAATAATGCGCTTGTAGATTTTGTTTTTAAACTGTTGCAATTATTCAAATTGTTTTGATTCGCTTTTACGCATATTTTATCACGGCTTACATAAATAAATGACTTCTTCAATGCAATGACATGTAGCTGTTTTATCTTTCCGATATGGCATTACAGTTCCCACACCTAGAATGTTTTTTAAATACTTTTGTCCAAATTTAAATGAGTTATTCGCCAAATCTATTTCATACATCTTTATTTGTCACATTAATTTCGCTTTGAGTGAGAAGAACAATGGTGTTAAATGAAGCTTCATAAATTAGAATATCATTCCATTTTAAAAAGTTGATTAATGCATCTACATCTTATTCATTACAATTATACTGCAAATATACAGGCGTCCATCATCCATCTCGCTGGCAGCAAGCAATAGCCGTTATTGGAAGCGTTTTACTTATGGTGGGAGCACCATGCTTCAACCGTTCCAATTTAATTTATCGATATAAATATGTAAATGGGGGTAGGGGGATTTCAAACTCAGTTTCTAAGTTATATGATTATACCTTCGAATAAAACATAAAATGTTCAATTAGGATAAATACATTTTGTTGAGTACACAACTTTGCGTTCACGCCGTTTTTCACCTGACTCTGAGTCTCCGCTTTTATTTCAAACTCTGAACCAGTGCGTCATGCCTGAAAATACTACGACGAATTGACGGATGGCCGAAGATCGCCAAACCATATCGATGCATTCTATATCCCGAACTGCCTTACCCCCTCCTATTCCTGACCCCTTCATCCAACCCAACAACAAGCACCCCCGCCCCTCTCCTCTCTCACCCCACAGGCCGCACTAGACATGAAAGGTCAGCCCCAAGAGTATGTTTTCGAGACGTTCACAGCTATCTCCAATCTCCTGCTGCTATTAGCCACGCAACGATTAAACTGTTTACGACTGTTTTTCGTTAAGATGACAATAGGGTCGAAATGTCATTAGGGCCATGCATGGGTCGCATGAGATAATGGGAACCGCTTAATAAGCTACTGACATACATTTACGAGGTATGTGTCGTGCATTTGGAGCTAAAAATAGAAAATAGTTGTGATTACGCATTGAAATCTTGTTGTGATAACGCATTGAAATCTTGTTTAAAGACACAATTGCTAAGCAAGCTGCCACCAGCGAAAATGGCCGTTAATTAAATTCGGACTTCGGCGAAATGGCTTTGGTTTATTTAGTAAATTTAAGCTAATCTCTTAACAAGACTGTCCAAGGACAGTGTGCCACAACTTGCACAAATCTTGCTGATATATAAAAGCGAGCCTATCATTTTTTATCGTGAGCTTCAATCATCAATAAACACGATTTAAATAAATTATAAATCCATTCAATTGATTTCCGTACAAATAATTCTGTACATTCATTCCTTGCAGTCACACTTTCATTGTGAATATTGTATATCTTTTATCCAGTTTTCCATATTTATTGCCAGTTACTACACTTTTCTATATATTTTTTTTCAGTTGATGACTTATGACACACATTTTGTCATTGCAATGAAACAGCGAGATATTTTTGGTGATTGGGAGAATCATACCTTTGGTAATATAAGCTTGTAAAACGTTTTTAATACATCCGATAGTTTTCCCTGAAAAAAAATGTTCATCGAAAGAATGTGACAATAAGACGTACCATAGTACATTTGCTTCGTACAAATAACAATACTTAATGTAACTATGTGTCTAACTTGACATTTTAAATACCGTAATTACCGGTGTATTACCCGCACCGGTGTATAACCCGCACCCTCCAAAATTGGAGGAATATGTTTTTAAATTCGGTGTATAGCCCGCACCGGTGTATAACCCGCACCCTTTAGACTTGGAAAAAGGTTGATTTACAGTGAAATAAATATCTATACAATGCAGTGAAATAACAAAACTATCAATTATAAAAAAAAACTTAAACAGTTTAGGGATTTTTTTTTATAATTGATATTTTAAAATGATCAATTATTTAAAAAAAAAACCTTTTTCCCCTCTTAACTTCCCCTCATTTCACAACTCATAAATCACTCCTATCCCATATCTGTCATAACCCCCAAATCGTCTTCTCAGTAAATACATCTGACATGATAAGGCTATGTAAAGCAAATACCCATCTGAGTCACTCAGTTTTTTAACTATGCTACTCATTGGTTATTCAGTGTCGCTCGCTAATCTCTCAGCATCACTGATCTTCTGATTGTGTAATAGCAAAACCCCACTATGATAAGGCTATGCATATTCTGGTATTTGAGCTAAGCCGTCACTCAACGGGTTT
Organism: Hydroides elegans; assembly: GCA_001703475.1. Taxonomy (NCBI): domain Eukaryota; kingdom Metazoa; phylum Annelida; class Polychaeta; order Sabellida; family Serpulidae; genus Hydroides; species Hydroides elegans. Next base: position 14,648 of record LQRL01157429.1, read on the forward strand.
TAAAGTCAAAACCATGTTTTTGTGATAGGTTCAATTTTTGAAAATTTCAAAATGACCATTTTATGTTTTCGAATTCGGTGTATTACACGCACCGGTGTATAACCAGCACCCAGGTGTTTCGTTTGTAAAATCGGTGTATAACCCGCGGGTTATACACCGGTAATTACGGTACAATGCTTGGATGAAATCCACCATTTTCTTACCTTACAATATCGATTATTGCAAACAATCCAGTGGCTTGTGTAATATTAGGCAATCAAACACAGGCGCATTCGAATCTACATAACACGACTAAAATAAATATGTGAAACGCAAATAATGCAGAAGTGCAAACCACACATCCCGAAAATAGTTTTATTTTTTCAATCATACTGGTGCCTCTGCATTCGCTTGTCAACGCCATTTCATTTAGACAGACATGAAAGACAAAGAAATAAAAAGACCGATCCTTATTAATAACCATTCGCCGTGGGTCACGTGACGTAAACAGACACCCGGAAGATCTTGTATTTTCGCTCACTTAACGCATAAGCCAACAAAGGGTATTATCCCGAAAAGGTTTTTATTTTTTGAAGTGCTTATATAAGCACAATTGCTTACGTTAGCACACCCTTAAGAGACAATCCCCTAGAGAATGTTTTAAAAAAAGTTGCATTCAAATCGGTTCACTATCAAGGGAGGAGTAGCGAATTAAGTAAAAGTTTACGAACTAAACAAATAAACAAACAACTATATATATATATCAATCAATAACGGCAAAGTGATCACACCAACCCCGGTTTGCTTCGCAAGCCGTGGCTAAAAAGCAAATCGTTATTATGTAACAATATCACAAAAGAATGCTGATAGAAACCTTTACCCTTAGGCCAGAGTTAAAACCAAGAGCTGAAACCTAAGCAAAGACAGACTCTGAAAATATTTCACGGTAAGGACAAATACGCGTGTAGGTTAATATAAATAGATCGAAATATAGACATAAATAAGTTCATCAGAAGGACAACGAGCTTAAAATAAAATAAAATCAAACGCGACTGGATCGAAGATCTCTAAAGAAAGATGATCAGTGAGAAATAATGAGGATCCTAAAGCATATCCAAGGACACTCACTCAGCAATGAGTAACCGCCCTGTCGTGATACGCATTTTACAGCAAAGACAGTCTTTCACCGTTGTTTTTTTTTAATGGTAACTGCATCTTCAGGATGGACCATAACCTCTTCTATTTCATGTTTTCTTTTCAGTAATAAGTAATGCAATATTTTGCAATTTCTCAGCATCTTTCTCGTATATTTCACTATTGAAACGAAACCTCTATCTAAGGTAACCATCCTTTAAGCCTGGGTCCGACATTTTAACCTATTTTTTAGCAAATGGCCTCGGGAATAACACATTCTTTAAAAATATACATGATAAAATCTACCGAAGATGAAGCGATCTTATTAAAATCTTTCACATAAAGAACATTGATACCGTTTCCTTTCACCAAAGACCATATTTTGTCCTTTCTATATGTTTTGCCTCAGCATGGCCAATTTAACACAAGAAGATCAGTGCATATAAGTAACAGGTATAAAATGGCATAATACAGACTGCCCGCTTATATGAGGACATCATGATAAGTCGTCATTTTGGTTCAGGAAAATATACGATGACGCACTGATATAAATAGTTTAAGTACAAAACGTAACACAAGCCCGTCAATATTTCCCGAAAGAACCTATATGAACCGCTAAAATCATTTCACGAAAAGATTTAACTGTGATGCCCTTTGAATCTGTCGTAGCTATGGAAACCCACCTTCGTCGTCATCACTGATATGCACGGCTGTGCTGACATTACGCACTGACGTCACTTCCAGATCCTTGTACTGCCTCTGCAAAAATGAAATCAAAATATGGTCATTGTATTTATCTGTATTTTTGTCTTGGCAAGAATAACAAAACATACAGAGATTAGTTAAGTTGATTGACCGATGGCTTTATTTTAAAATGTTTAGTCTATTGAATTTACTCTAATATCTATTATTCTTTGAACACAAAGATGCAAGGAATATCGAGGTCCCACAGATTAAGTAAGATGGCAATGTTACACGTAGGAGCATAAGACCCGTGTTCATATTCGGCTTTGATCATGATTCAATTTACGAAATTCACATTCAGTTTTTTAAAACAAGTTTGAGAGAGTCGAAAATTTGAAGTATTTATCAAACTGAAACATGTGGCACACGTCGATTTCTTTTTTTTTCGCATGGAAATATATAAACACATCTCTTCATATCAATTATTGATAGATGTGCCGATTTCACATGGGATCCGTTAGATTTGACATAAATACATACAAACCGAAAGGTCGACGGACAAATTAGACGAACACACCTAAATCCCTCTACGTTTCATCCAGAAGGCCCCCTAAACATCAAAACATCCAGGTACCTCAAGGCGTTTGAGCTGAATGATAAGCGAGTTCTTTTCGGTGCTCAGTTAAAACATCGACGAGCTTGAGAGGGTCACAATTTCAATAATTGTTGGTAAATCACACTGAAACCCCTTCACATCAGTTTCTCATAACACAAATGGATTAAAATGTGGACGTTACTGAGGACATGAAATTCGTTTGATCGGACATACATGTACATAGAGGAAGGTAGACAGACACATAGACGGACGGACACACCTAAATCTCTCTATTTGAAACAGAGGTCTTGAAAATGCAAACATCCAGGCACCTCAAGACGTTCGAGCTGCAGGACGAGCGAGTTTTTTTCGGTGCTCAGTGCCTCCAGGGTCGTTTGCTTCTGAATCAAGGACTCGGTTAAAGCATGAAGGCGGTTCTCCAATTCGGTTTGGGTCGTGCTGCTTAAACTCTTTGTCATTAGCTACAAATACAAAGAAGAACTCAATATATACTATTAAAGATCATGTCATGTCGTTGTTATCGCTTAGCATCATATAATAAATTCCATTATCTATCATACAACGAATTTCAATGGTACCGTGTCTAATGCTTAGGCTCTTAGTCATCAACTTTACTATTTATCAAATAAATTAATATACAGGAAAGGACCTAACAGTTAGATTCGGTTGCTTAGCTTTGTCCAATAAATTCCATTTTTCACCCTGAGATACTTTCTAAGCAACTCGTTTTATAAATTGACAGAAATAGAGACAAAATTTGCGTAAAAAGCTTATGATACGCGATACAAAATAGTTATACAGCATTTAAATTTCAGGTATACTTTTATCGGTTCTATTTTTTTTTCTTTTGAAAATGACGCGAAGTAACGATCAATCAGACTAAAAACCAAATTCGCAGCGTTTGGTCATGAAAGACAATAGGTTTATCTTATCTTCCTCAAATCAAACCGGCTTACCTGGTGTCTGAGGCGTTCTATCTCAGTCTCGCGTTCTTGCAGGCGGTTCTGGAAAGCTGTTTTCTGCTTCAATAATTCCTCGTGCGTGTAACGAAGCTCCTGAAGACAACAAAACATACAAATGATGTGAAAATACTCATTTTTATATATTCAAAACAAGCATTGAAATCAATTTGCTCAAAATTTGTTCCCTGCTTCATCCTTCTATTGTTGTAAATGAAATGTCTATTACGCACTTCATATACAATTGTTGTTAAACCGACATGCACAAGAAAGCGTCTCAAAAAAGCTTCTCTACCTGCATTGAAATTACCAATTATAAACTCGCAGAAAATGAAATCCACTTCCTTAAGTATTACACTTAACTATAAATAACCAAAACCTACCTCTTTTTGCTTTGTCGATTCCGCCTCTGCGTCGTCCTTCAGCTGCTTCTCGCTACTCAGCTGTTCCTGCAGCGACGAGATTTGCTCGGAAGCCTGCTCCGAATCCTGCTGCAGCTGGATCTCCAAGTCCTGTTTAAACCGACATGATGAGTTATTAATGTCAATGATGCTTCATTTGGGTAGATTATGAAGATGCAGATGTATTGTGGTTTTTCAAAATATAAAAAAATATATAAGTAATTGTAAAAAGTTGTTTGCGTTTTTTAATGTCTAAATATCTCTTTTTTTTTGGATTTAAATCAAAGTTTTTCTTCGCGGCAATTAAAATGTTGGAAAATACAAAGCGGTATATGAAACATCTTTAAACTGAAACCGCTCATTATCTTTCCAACCCAGATTTTCTTTCTTCATCGTGCTATTAGAACTAAAATTGTATTACATTCGCATTACTATGCCATTTATTAGTGTATTAATATGCATGACTATTAGAACATGCGACTACCTGCTGTTCGACCCTGAGATTGTCGATGGTGAGTCGGTTGTGCGCGACCTCCTCCTTGAGCATGCCGATTTCTTGTTTGGCCGCCTCCAGCTCGGCTGAGGAGATCAGAGCATCCGAGGAGCCAACTGCGCCACCTTATTATATAAATAGGCCTACATTTTATAGTTTTATTAATACATGTACATATATAATAATTAATATAATTACGTTATTGTTCAATCTCATTGATTCAACATACCGTTTATATAAGGCTTTATAGTTTTAAAGTTGTTTTGACGAGACAAATAGTGATGTAGGTTACAGTATTTCAATAATTTCAAAAATGGCAATCGGGATATAAAATGGGCTAAATATAACATTCATGAACCTTATTTAGGTATATCCTCAGGCCCAATATATTTGCTTTACATGTATGTTACCTAAATGCAGGTCACGCATAAATGTTTGACATACATTAGTTTATCGAGACCCACATATGACTCATTTTGACAATAGAAATCACACACCGTCTTTGAGACTGGCTATGAGCTTGTCCTTAGACTGTAGGATTCGCGTCGCCTTCTCCTTGTACTCGGCCAATTCCTGTTTGGCCAGGTCCGTGTTCGACTTGGCCGACTTGAATTGGCCCATCATGTCCGTGTTTCGCGCTGTGACACAAAGATCAAACAAAATCTAGAGTAAGGTAGGTTCTAAGTAAAAGGTATACCCATAGGCCTAAGAAATATTTAAAAGAAATCTACCCAGATTATCGCTACTTTTTAAAGTGCTCCAAAATCGACAATTTTCAACCGATCCAGATGACACTGACGAGGCACGACTTCAGACCGTGGTCTATATGTGTAAATCTACCCAGATTATCTAAGGTTCGTGAACTGTGATTATTTTGTAGATGATCAGTTCATATATGTGTTCTTTCTACTAAAAGTGTTATTTTAACATAAAGCATATTTTATCCAAACTATTAATCAGTTATATCATATCATGTATACATGGATAACAAATGAGATTTTTGTAAAATATAGAATTTAATTTGGGTGAAATTGCATAAAACATTCCATACAAAGAGAACAGTTTTATGTTTCAAAGACCAACCTTTCTCGTCGCCGAGCCGTCGCTGAGCGGCTGCCAACTGCTCCGATACATGTTGCAACTCAGTTTCCAGTTTCGACTGCCGCGTGTGAAATTCGCTCTGAAAACATCAAGCATAATTATGCTATGAAGAGAAGGATTTATGACGTAATAATGATCCGAGATAAAACATGGAAAGTTTACTCTTTCTCAATTTTATTTAAAATACTCTAAACATAAACAGATATCATTCAATGGTATCCGTTTTGAATTCTACATTCCTAGTTAAAATCATCATCCTTAACTTACAACAAATAACTATGCTTTTCCCTATTTATCGTAAAGTAAATTCAAGGGTTGCTTTAACCGTGACCAGTATCCCGTTCTTATTTTTGACTCACCTGTACTTTTTCTGCACTGATCTGTTCCTGTCTGATCTTCTCTTCTGCCTCGCTCAACTTGTCTTTCAATGAGTCGAGCGCCTGGCCTTGAATACCGGAAGACGACGTGTGGTCTTGCAAAATCCTGTATGAAACGCAAATGAATGATTGTATACACGTTCATATTATTCCATGGGTAATAAGGTGCTGTAATTCAATAATTAGATTTTGAGTAGCAAATTCATTGTCATTTGGGTGTTCGGAGTGAAGAAGGGATAGTCAGCATACAGTTTATATCTAGCACCTTGGCATACACAACTTACACAAGCCCCTAAAACGACAAAAAATGTTTTTGTCTGGGATTATGTGACACTTCGAACCCTTCCATCCAATCCTTTCAAATTTACCATCATTATTTAGGCTTTAATTTCTTAAAGCATTACCTTTCATTCTGCGTTCGCAGATCCGCAATAATCTTCTCATGGCTCTTCTGTGCCTTATCGGCCTCCTCAAAGCGCACGCGCAGTACGCCCAGCTGACTGTCCTTGGCACCCAGGGCCTCTGTAAGGTCATTGACCTGTGATTGCAATTCGCGCACGATCTGGTCGCTCTTTTGCAGCTGCTGGTTCTGTGTGTCGTTCTTGCGCTTGAGTTTGGCCAGTTCTATAAAGAAATTGTAACAGTATCAAGTGTTGATTCTCAATTCTGAATTTATTATTAATTTGCGTGGTGATTTTGAATAAATTCAACTTTTTTAATAAATCTTAAATTGTATACTCAGTATTTGGAGCATAATTCTTATAAATGTTGACTAGTTGCATCAAGCTCCTGTTTAGTCCTAAATGGGATCCCACTATTCTTTTTTAAAAGACACCATAAAATGTCATACACATATAGCTTTATCCACCATAAATGTCATTCAATCACATAACAGATAACCATACCTTCTTGCGAGTCTTTCGCCCTCTTGATAACCGCCGTCATCTCCTCATTGAGACTCTGCATCTCGTTTTTCAGCAACCGGTTCTCCAACTCGAGTGACGTCACATGACTACCATGACTTTGGTTGCTATGGAAACTCTCGTTCATGCCCTGCGTCTCGAGCATTATGTCGTCGACGATCTCGTATTGAGAGGAGGCCGTGTGCTCAGTGCTTCCGCTGTCTGTTGATAGTACAAAATATACAATGTATAAGATTAATTGCGATTTTGTCTTTGTCTGGAACCTTAAAATAGCACAAGTAGAACCCAGTCTTAACGTACATGCAGTCTACTCTAAATATACATAATATTTCAATTCAGCGTTTTATACGTAAAATTGCCTAAAGTTAATATTGCCTTAAATTGAAACTCGTAATAATTACTTATTTTACCTATTTGACGAAACAAACTCCCATTATCTTATATAACACCTGGATCAATCAAGCCTGGTGTGAATCAATTAATAAAGACGTTTCATACTTACCATATTCATACATCGTGAAATACAATCAACTGCCGAAAATGCATAAGTGAATCTAAAATAATCGTCACTGTTACCTGGAGTGCTGTCTGCAGTCACCATCACCACCGTCGACGATTTCGCCTCACTTATCTTGCCACTCTTATTGGACACCGTCGACCCCACACTCGACTGTCTGGAATGTCTACCGCTACCCAACGAACCCCTTATATTACTCTGTGATGACTTCCTCTTTATCGACCCCTCACTTCCTCCACCACCGTTGTCGGGTGAATTCAGGAATTCAAACAGTTCTTCATCTTTGTCGCGTTTTTGCTTGCTCCCGTTTGAGGATGCAACAGCTGATGTGGATGACTGTAGGGTTGATGGGTTTTGTGGATTTCGACTCAGCTGTGATAAATAGGGACTGGATGACTTTTGCTGGTGTTGCTGTTGTGTGTTGAGATTTGAAGGGACACTGGCGGAAGCTGAGATGTTTGTTGCTGTAGGAGGGGGAGGATGAGAGGAGGCTGGAGGGCGGAAGGCGCTGTTTGGGTTGTGTTGAGGGAGGGATGAGTGCTGTGCTTGTTGGCCATCAGCTCCGGCTTCTTTTAGGGCGGTGCCTGCAGCTTGATCCACCTGTTAATTACGTCAAGACATATAAGTATTGTATGAGTTAAATGTTAGAAGCTTTGAAAATTAGTAGCTATGAAATGGTTCTTGACCAAAAAAAAGTAAAACACCAACTTAGTTAGATATCAATTTGCATGTGCAAGAAGAACATACTTATATTATACTGTGCAAACTTTATTTTTTTCAATTTTACTGATATCAAATTAAGCTGTAATTATCAGGAGACTGGTAAACCACAATAAAACTTATAAACGAATATTTTCAAAGAATGTACAACTTACTTCCAAGTTCAATAACTTGAGATACATAATGATACAAAAACACAACTCACCTTATTTAAAAGGTCTTCTGCCTTTCCAATGAGCCACGACATTGTCGGAAGGCGAACTCTTTACAATCAGGCGAAAATCTGCAAATGGTAACAAATATTATCTACCACGTATATTCAGTTTGAGATGCTAAACCAACATATCACACCACACATATCGAAATCGTAATCAATCTTTTGGATGCAGGCCTTTCCTAGCTAACTAAAGTCTCCTCGAAAATCAAGCTCTTTGCCGACGATTGCAAACTCTATCGTAAAATCAATTCGACATCAGATTGCCACAAACTACAAGAGGATCTGGATTAACTCTCGGCATGGTCGAACCAGTGGTTGTTAGACTTTAGTGTTGAAAAGTGTTCTGTTCTTAGGGTTAAACCCCGCATTGATTTCCCATATTTCCTCAAAGGAGAGCGCCTGAGCGAAGTAGATAAACAAAAGGATTTGGGAATTACAGTCTCCAATGACCTAAACCTTGTAAGCATATAGCGGCTACCATTAACAAAGCGAATAAAAAAAGGGATGATTAAACGATGCTTTTCCAACCGATCGCCGGAGGTCATTACAAGCCTTTACATTGCACTTATTCAGCCAATATTAGAGTATTGCTCCCCTGCATGGAACCCGTGGTTAAACAAGCCATCGTTGAGGGCACAGACCCCAACCGAACGCCAACAGTCAGTGTATTTTAATATCTTGATATAAAGCATGGACAAATCCTATAACGTGGTTTTAAAACCATTAAATACAGTCTTTCTCACAACGTCTTTCTCAACGTATTTCTCACGACGTCTTTCTCACATGGTTTTTCTTACAACGTTTTTCTCACAACATCTTTCTCACAACGTCTTTATCACAACGTCTTTCTCACAACGGCTTTGTCATACCTTCTCATAAAGTTTTTCTTTCATCATCATCCTAACAACGTAATGTTCACAATGTCATTCTCACAACATCATTCTCACAACGTTTTGCTCACAACTTCTTTCTCACAAAGTTGTCCTAACTTATTCCTATATACATGAACATATGCTTTTTTCGTATTTCTCACAACATCTTTCTCACACCGTTGCTCTTACATATTCGTCCACACAACATAGTCCTCACAACATCACAATATATGCATAATGTTTCTGTGATGTACAAAAATCTCAAAATATCTCATATTTATCAAAGTTCACACCCCGTAATTTCAACATTTTTTTTATCTATCAAACTGAAACCTCGACGTTGCAAATCTGCAATATATATTCTGTCCCTGTGGGAAGTTTCAGAACCCTAGGACAAAGGCTTTATACCTGTGTCCTATAGACCCACACCCCCCCCCCCCCCCCCCGGGTCCCCC
>LQRL01157477.1:745-26220 GCA_001703475.1 Hydroides elegans
CACAAAGATAATAATGAAGGAAAGTCTGAAATCGTTACATCGGAGTATAAATTCAGTTCATAATATAAACTATTAAATTACAAGAATGGTATCTCTTAATATGTGACATATAATCATGCAGGATGAATTAAATTTCGATTCGAACACAACAAAACATGTAACAGATAATCACATTGACTATGCCGGGTATATAATAGTTAATTATAATAAAATAATCATAATCATGCATATTAAAGATACCGTATGTACATAATTTTATGATATAAATACTTTACTTACTAAAGAAAAGGCCTACTTAATAAAATACTTTACTTACTAAATAAAAGGCCTAATCACAACCTTTTCAATTATTACATATGGTACTGATATAGTTTTTTAAGCATATTACCAAGTGCGCTAAACCCATTTTTTTTTAAAACACTCTTGATTTTTCTAAATATAGTAACATAAAATTTCTTGACTCAGCTGTGGTTATGATAGCGTTACTGAAGGCAAACCGTGTTGATAATTGTACAGGCTTAATACTTATCGCTATTGTGAAATGAAATAAACGGTTCATGACAGATATATTACACCGTGTCGATAACTGAACATGATTATTAAGTATAAATACTGTGCAAGGGCGTAAGTTGTTTAATTTATCAAATATAACTCTGTGGCGAGACTAAAAAACTCACGATAAGTAAACCTTATTTGATGGGTTCATTAGAAACCAACACGGATAAATAAAATAGTAATAAATATGAGCATTGCGTTTAACAGAATTACATGGATATTTCAACATTAGTTCCTATATATGATTAAGGTAAGATATATCATCAATCAAATCAGACTATGTATTATTCACAGAAAGATTTCATACAAAAAGGTGCTTAAGTATACAACTTGTGGCAAAAAAAGTTTATTAACTATCGGCTTTGCACCCCCTGCAACGCTGTTTATAATATAATAAAAAAATTGTAATGTTCATTATTTTTGTTTAGAAGGTTTTTAATAGAAACTTTTTATCCTATGTTGTCAATTTGGAAACTTTATGGCCGGAAACTTTTTGGACGGAAACTTTTTGGGCCGTATTCATTATTCATATGTATTTTATCGGATTGTATTTAGTTGAATTGACATAAACATCAAATATCTTCTTTCTCAGAGTTGGAAGGATTATTATTCAAAGACGTTTTTGAAACTTGAACATGTAAAAATATAAACCAATTACAACGCATTTTTCGATCCTTTAGCTTATTCATATATGTACTGGAATGTACATGTACTGGAATAGCAAAGCATATACATGTATAACGCATAACGCAGCAATAGCATTTGTTTACTTGACTGGCACACTAAGTTGACATTGATATTTATTCAGCCTACATAGTTCAAAGCAGAGAACGCGCATTATGTTTATGTCATAATAACCTTGAATACTTGACCCTATGCGTGTGTTTTGCTGCATACCTCCAGCATGTAAGTGTGGTCCCATGTATTTAGATGGAGCTTTTATATGGTACATTGCACGTATTGATTTCCCAATCGCATAGATTCGTAACAATTCTAAACGGCATTCTTGTGAGAACAAAACGCACTGAATTAAGATATTTTGTGAACTTATTTGTGTGCTTCTCTTTTACAATCCCTTGTCGCTTTTTGAAATGCTACAATTTTAGGTGTATTCATATATATAAACTTAAAAAAAGCGTTTCCAGGCACAGAGCTTTTTGTACTGTCTAACGTTGCTATTGAATTTCGTAAACGCGACTACATGTCTCTACATGTCTTTACCAATTATTGATTTGAACGAGTTTACTTACTATTCAACGTCATTACAGCAAAATCAAGAGTCGCGACGTTTAAATGTTCGATAAGGATGTTTTTGAAAGCTGGTGTATTATCACACTATGCAATGTAGACGATTGGTTATTATTGCACAATAACCTTTGTTTGATATACACAACACTTGTTGTGTATGTTCTAAATATAGTAACAGAAAATTTTCCTGATTAGGCTTGGTTATATTACTGCAATGGTGCAGATATATAGGACCGTGTTGATAATTGTACAGGATTTTCAATTGTAAGATACCTTGAAAGAAGGATACTATATTTATTGACAGAGTGGACGTTGCAGTAAAAATGTAACGGCTAAAACACAACAATTCATTGGATATTTTAAAACGTATTTTACATGAATATATAACACTTTGACTATAGTTATTAGGTTCCAACAGTCAAGTTGGGGCCTAAAGAGTTGGGATGTCCGTCCGTCCAACCATCTGTCTGTCCGATTGTATGTCATTACTTTCTTGCTAGACAAGATCTTTAAAAAATAAGGGCATAGATACAAGTTTGCTTGAGAGTTGTAGCCATATTGGCAACTGGAAGATAGCCGATTGTTGGTCAAAATGGCCAAACGTTGTTATTTTTCAATATATAAGCAAATGCAAAATATTCAATATCCCTTCGGATCGGGGACCGTTGAAACCTTTTCGTGTTGTTTTGTTTGTTGGTAATGACTATATCTTATATACCAACGCTCGAGTACTCGTTTCTGGTGTGTTAAAACAATTCAGATATACACTTATAAATCAATAACTGAAACCTAAATAGTGAACAGTTTATTACCTGTTAATTGATTACGCTTATGCAACGGACGTTGCAGTTGTCGAATTTCACACCTAGTTAATAGCATTAAGTACATTTTAAGACGCCCAATCCGAATGTTTTTTATTTGTAGATGAATTAACAATACACAACGCAAAAAAATAACAATTTGAACAGCGCCTAATAATTATATTATTTTGAAAATATTACATTCTAGCTCAATTTTTATCAAATCATCTCAATTTTCATCTAATCAGTATTGTGATTAAAAGCGAAATTGTATTTTAGGATATTTAAATATTTTCAAAACTGTATTTGTCACAGTTCGGGTGACATATACATATTGCGTCGATTTACGTCGACTATGATCTATACAAATAAAGTACCAAACAGATGACGCCAATGTATCATAATTAAGTATTGTTTGTATAATATCTAAAAGCAAAAATAGTGAGGAGAACGCAATACCTCCTTCCCATCTGAGCCTTAAACATCGATAGGCAGAGCGCTTCTAACTTATAAGCTCGAATAAAAAAGCTCAAACAGCATGCTAAAGTTCTTTTTCATATTCTAGGAAAACAACAGCTTAATTCATTCATCAATCCTCATTACTTCAACGCCACAAATTTTTAATTATTCAAGATGTTAATATGGATTCCAAACGTGAGTTGTGTTATCACAATTTATTGTTGTTTTCATTGATAAATATATAAAGCTAGATTATCTGAATTTTGCCAATCCTTATATTAACCACTAATTTACGTATGCCTTCCACAAATCGTGTGAACAAGGCTTTTATGTAAGCATAAGATACAAAAACAAGACTGTATTTTTTATTCAATTTTGAGAAAAAAAATTTTTGCCATTGTTATTACAATATTGGATTAAACTACAGGTAAAAATAAAATCAAGAATGAACCGACGAAACGCAAAGCCGTTGTTTGTCTCGAGCCTGAAGCAACGTCTCATTATGGCATCATCAAGAAAATCAAAACGCTTAATGAACAAGGATATGGTAGGATTTTATCAAATTTATATAATGAATTTACTTATGTATATTTAAACGGCCAAGGTATAAGGTTTGCATTTTTAAATTGCAAAGTCAAGAAAGCGTTAAACCTATTTTGAATTTCATGTCACCATGGTTTAGGTATCATTCAGTAGGAATTGTGTCATTTTCCTTGAAGAATCACAACGTCTCTATGAAAGGCTGCTTACTTTAATTTATTTTTAGATTTCAAATATTTCTAATCAATTGAATATTGGTTAAATGATATTTTCTGATTTTTTGTGCAGGATTGCTCCCACAAGAGCAAGTTAAGTTTTCGAGCAATTCTAAATTCATCCCGGAAACAGAATTTCCTACTCACTGGAATGGAACACAATTTAGAGACTATATTCGAGAACAGTTCCCGAATATTGAAGATTTTGACTTCTTCAGAGGAGAAGGAAACAAGTCTGTATTAGTTAAAATAGAAGAAACTGTGTGTCCAAAAACATTTGGACTACATTTTAAGCGGTCTAAAATATACATTATACCGAAAGTTTCAATTGAGGAAAACAACCAAGAAGTAAGTATGAATCGTTTTCTGCATGATGGGTTTCCATGCCATATATCTTTAAGCAGTTGACAATTAAATCTGATATTTAATGAGAAAGATATGATTAAGAAAACAAACACATAATGAAACACATTATGAACTGATATGATCTGTTACTGATTCAATATTATCATAGGCTAATTGTTAAGGATAATTGAAAGGATATAAGACTATATTAAAAAGGAACAGGTTAAAAAAATACACAATTTGTCAACGTTGTGGAGGGCTATGCATGTATGGTTAGTTGTGCGAATGTAACCGATTATTGCTAAAAGCTATAAATATTTGATTCCAATGCAGGTCTCAACACATAAAGCTCAGGACGATGAACAGCAACAAGAGTCAAACCAACAGTTAGAAGAACCTTCTCTACTGCAACCAAATAAGCCGGATTCTGACCATCCAACAATTATATCTGAGACTCGACATGACAAAATGTCATATAATCCAGTAGATCAGTTCTGGCAAACAGAGAGAGCGAAATCACTTAATCTTAATATAGTATCATCGACTATATGTCAACCGAGTGAAATACTGCCAACTAATTGTGACGATTGCAAGACCATTCCAATAAAAGGTGATGGTAATTGTCTGTTTAGATCCCTCAGCGTTGTTCTAACTGGTTCACAAGACGCACATGTCAAACTGAGACAATTGCTTTGCGATTACATGTTGCAACATCAACAACAAATCAACAAATTTTCTCCTTCATCAGATTATGTGAACACAGGCAAAATGCAAACGTTGGGTAAATGGGGTACTGAACTTGAACTCACAGCTTTTGCAAGCATGATAGATACGGATATTGTGGTGCTAGGACCTTATAATGACGTTGATCACCGATGGCTGACGTACCAACCAGACAAGAATCTTCCTTCTAAAGCGCCATTTACCAAGACAAACCAAAAGATCTACTTGACCAACATACGCTCCCACTTTGAACCAGTTCAGAACATCAGTATTAATGTGAGTATATAAACTTATGTCTTATTTTTTTTTATTTCTAGCTGATTTTTATCGTCTGACACTTTATCGTCAAATTTGACATATCATTAAGAGATATATATTTAAAAGTTATTGTTGAAAACAAAGCTTGATAGTATTCATTTTAGCTATATTAACCATACGTTCTCCGTAAATATTGATTGGAAATGTTGCAGCCCAACCATGGAATCGAAATCACTCCACAGTCGGCACAATCCAACTCGATTCGGGATGATGTATTACGCTTGGTAAGCAATACTACCGCGGCACAAATGAACGCTTGTTTATTTTTTTTCTTTAGTGTTTTAAAACGCAAAATTTAGCATATTGAAATGATAGTGTACATGTTTAGGTAAAAGTATTTCCGTGCTCTTAGGTAATCACACATTGACCGTTGTGCCTACTACTATGTTTTTCACATGGAATCAGCTCCGTTTTAGAGTAAAGAGTGGTGATTAATAATGCAAATGGCCCTAATTGATCAAAATACATCCATAGACTGTAACTTAGCATACCATTGTAACGGAATCTATGGATGCTACCCGTATCCAAATGATTATAGGAAAAAAAGATATAGTTTTATGCATATTTTGAACATTTATCAATTGACAAACAGATTTGCATTTGACAAAATCTAAAACAAAAAAAGAAGGATATTAAGTATATTCATTATATTGATTCAAATAATATTCATGGTTTAACAATTACATTTCAGTCGCATGGAATAATGAATAAACAACTAAAAGTACATTATGTAATGTATATTTTAGAATTCGGATGATATTCAATTGGCGAAAACTACTGAAGCAGTGCCTATATTGACATCGGGTGACATAGTCCCACAAGCTATATCATCAACGTATTTCATGGTTAGTATGATATGTTCGCACAATTTATGCCAATCATAACCACTCATTGCTTTCTAGTATCAATTTAAAGGTACTGTTAAGGAAATCAAAATGTTAAATATTTGTTAAGTTTAATGTGACAAACACATACAGAGTATAGCTTTGTTAAATAGCGTCAACTTTCATCAATCATTATCAAACATGCTCATGTACATATAGCTTGATCTCCTGGCTATATGCACATTTATTTTTAATTTACAGCTTTCAATTGATTGTTAATTTGTTTTATTCTTTCAGGATATGCTAAACAAGCCTCATACCGGTCATAGCAAGAATGATGTATTTCTAAGTGGTCCACATGCACTAGTTTTATCCTCTGCTGGTCAGGTAGGTCAATGATATTTGATTGAAATCAATGTAATGTAAAATCGAATGTTACTAGATAATATATTGAATAGTTCTGATTAAACGTATCAATATTTTTTTCTTTCATTGCATGCGAATCTTTATAGTTTATTGCACCCAAAAAGGTTCTAATTGTATTTTACGAGTACACAATGTACACAAATTGAAGAAAAAAATGCTTGAATAATTGATTTCAAATATAAATATATATTACTTTTCTTATTTAATTTATTTAATGAGCAACTCAGGGATAGGATTGGATGCACTTAGCCTTTGGCTTTGATGCTCAAAATCGACCCATTCGTGCAAAAACACGTAACATCATTGAATCTTCATATAAGCAATAAAATACAACGTTTTCCTATGAACCTCAATAATTAGAAAAAAATAATATAACAACACAGATTAGATTGTAATTTTACGGCAATTATTTATTATTTTTTAACCTTGTTATTTCGAAGAATTAATTTAATTAGCAGGTAACGATGCAGCATTCCTCAGACGTAGCAATAGCTACTCAATCTGCAGTGCAATCCAGTGCGATCAGCTTGAAAAATCATGCTACTTCTCCACAAATGTATCCAAAAGGCAAACAACAGGTGACAAACCTTAAAAGTATAACGGATTCAATATAATTTTGCCGAAACAATCTACACATATGTTTAACATAACGTTATTATTCAAATTTGATATTGGTATGGGCAGGTTATTAAGTGCAGCTGTGCTTAGATAGATGCATGTAAATGAAAACATTTTCGAGATTTATTCAAGAGAATATATATATAAATATATATTCTACATATATTGATTCACGCTCTAAAACAAAATTTGATTTCCGAATCATTTGCGTATGATACACTATTTTTGGACTTAAACGCGTGGTTGAATGCATTTTTCTTTAAATATTGTAAAAGCTGGAGTGTTTTATATTTGGCTATCATCATAATTAACATTTGTTTAGGACTTTGTGAACCATCCTGGACCAGATAATTGCATGAATGCAATATATTATAATCAACAAACAACACGTGATTTAACATCGAATCTACAAGTAAGACAAATTAGGCGTAACTCATAATCAAGCTTCTATTGACTTAACACAACCTTACGTATTTTATAAAATGATATCGAAACAATCGGTGCTTATAACATTCTATATACGCATCGGTTTTGTAGGTTGATATATGACTAATCATTAAGCTATGTTTTAGCCAATCTTCAGTTTTACTGCAATGTTTTGATCAATGTGTGTTACTTTAAAGATTAACTGATTCAATTGGCCAATATATTGCAGATTAACTGACATATAAAATATTGAGATAAAAATCAATAAAGCTGTCATGCTTTTTTAACAATAAAGTTGTTATAATTGGAAAAATTTGGAGATTTGAAAATGTTTCATAGTTTCATGAGTAATTGAATTAAACATAATATTTGTTTTAGCATCACTCTGAAAAAAATGATTTAAGACGCGACGAAATCTATCATCCCGACCTATTGACTGCATTGGTCCCCTCAAAGCTCTCGGAATCCGAAATCCAAATCCTAGTCATTAACTTATGCGAGGCGTTAAAGAAGAACGATCATACAAATATACATTCATATCTTCATCATCCCGATATAGGTTCTTGGATAAATAAACCGATAGATAGTGTCAACATGCCTATCAATTATATAAGAACTTATATTCGGCCTTATAATATTGAAATGTCTACTATTTTACACTGCGCAGCCTATTATTCATCATTGTCAACCTTTGAACTTTTGGTAAAATCAGGTGCAGATTATATGGAAGTGAATAGATATAATCAAACACCTTTGCATCTGGCTGTTGTCAGCAAAAATGAACCTCTCGAGAAAATGAGATATCTGTTGACTCTTGATATAAATGTTATGAATGCGGTTGACATACACATGAGAACATGTGCGCATTACGCAGCGAGTGTTGCCGAATTTGATTGCATCCGTGAATTTATGTCACATGGAGGTAATTTTGACATACAAGACAGCGAAAGAAGTACAATTCTCCATACTTTACTTTATGGAAATTCATTCGAGGATTGCAACAATGATCACATCCACCAACTGACGATACTCCTGATATTAGTTAAGGATATTAACACAACCAATCGTGATGGTAAAACCCTTCTCCACGCGGCGGCTTGTCAAAAGCACTATAATGCCATCAAAGCTCTAGTTGAACATGGCTGTAACGTCAACATTAGAGACAAACAAGGAAATACAGTGATACATGTCATATATTATTGGGGCAAATCAAAAGAGGATATATCAACATGCTTAAAATATATTTTACCAAACATGACTGAAATTGACATGATTAATGATGATGGTGAGTCTCCTCTCCATCGGCCGGCAACAAGTGGATGCATCGCAGCTATAACTGTGTTAATGGAACATGGCAGCAACGTAAACATTCAGGACAAATTTGGAAATACACCGTGTCATAATTATCTAGAATCAAATTTTTTGACGTCTTATGACGAAGACATTCAATGCTTAAAGCGTCTGGTAACTGATATGATTGATATCAATATGAAGAACAATAACGGCTTAACTCCTCTTCACATCGCTGCAAATCGCTTCAATACAAAAGCTATTTCTTTGCTCGTGGATCATGGAGGAAAAGTTAATATCCAGGACCAGCGCGGAAACACACCTCTTCACATCCTTCTCGATAGATTTGATAGTGATGCATATGACGAGGAAGCACATCGTGCTTTGATCAATGCCATAGAAAAGTATGATGATATAAACATGGTAAATGATGAAGGTAGATCATTGTTACACATAGCCGTATCTGTCGGCAATGTGGATATCATTGAAGCTATTATAAAACGAGATGCCATTGTAAATCTTAAGGATAATTGTGGGAAAACACCATTACATCAGATTGTTGTCAGTGCAATGGCTAATAGGCACTACAGCACAACAGAGTGTTTCACATCTAATTTGTTGTCTATTGGAGATTATCTAAATAGTGCTGTGGCGTTGCTAGAATGCAGCGCAACGCTTAACTCCGAGGATGAATCCGTAATATCTATTTTAGCATTTTCGTTTTCTACAAAAGAATATGGTGTTGGTTACTGTATGTGTCCGACATGTAGATCAGACCATATCGAGTCGGTTCAATGTATCCTTAAACATACAATAAAAGCCGGTGTGAACTTTCAGAAAATAAGATTGAAGGGATGGTCGCCGTTAGTTATGTGCGTAGATGTGCTAACAAAACTGGCAGATCACGGAGAATTTATTAATATGAAAGATGAAATGGGCAATACCCTGCTTCACACGGTCTGCGAAATGGGTAATTTTACTGTTGCTTCCTTGCTGGCAATGTCCTACAATATCGATGCAGCAGCCAATACTCAGAACGATAAACTGCAAACTCCTCTTCATCTCGCCGCCATAAAAGGATACATAAATATTGTGCGAATGCTTGTATCAAATAAGGCATGTGATCAAACGATTGTCGACACGAATGGAAACACAGCCCTCGCAATTGCACAACAACACCTGACAAAATGCAAAGACATCACAGATGCACACAAACATGATGAGTATAATCAATATATAAAAGAGAAGGACTGTGATACTAGTAGCACATATTCCGGGTCTGACGATTTAGATTCAGAGACCGAGAGTGAAAACAACTCTAAATATGACGAAATAAAACGGATTGAAACCAAATATAACGACGTCATTGATCAAGAAGGTGTACTTCAGCTACTTGAAAAATCAAGTCAAACTTGTAATGGTGAGTGTATAAATTTAATGTTATTGATTTTGTTTTGCTTTGATAAATTAAATTAGGTATATCATTCTTAAATATATCAACGTGTTATGATGCACTATATAAAAATAAACCGTTGAAACAATCATATCAGTGAAAAGCGATTGTTTATTTACTTCTTTCGAATTGTGAAGATTACTCCAATTACATATGTTAATTTGTATACTACTATCG
The DNA here is from genome assembly GCA_001703475.1 of Hydroides elegans. NCBI lineage: Eukaryota > Metazoa > Annelida > Polychaeta > Sabellida > Serpulidae > Hydroides > Hydroides elegans. The sequence continues at coordinate 11,163 of LQRL01157477.1, forward strand.
AGTTAAATGAATTTAAACATATTTGCGTTTTGTCATCTAAGGAGAGGACATGAGGAAGAAAATCCGACAAAATTTCACATGGCTGGCAGAAATCAAGCCTTTAAAACACCTCGACTATTTTCTTCAAAAGGATGTTATTACAATAAAGGAGTATACCCAGTTTCTTGACATGTCTATGCGAAGAGGCGACAGCCTATTGGTAAGTTTATTTAATAAAAATGTGTATGTCAGACAAAGATAAGGAAATAATGTGTCTAAAATGAGAAATGTGGTGGATGAATCATTTACTTACCACTTAATAATTTCAATTAATAATGTCAGTTAAATCTACTTATATACCATCATATGAATATTTATAAGAAATGTATTAATTATTCAACAAATGTAAGTATGCCAATGCATTTGCAACAGGATATTGCCACTAAAGTGACGCTGCTATATCAATTATATTAAGAATTGAATGTTATATTATTGTGTTAATAATATAACATATTAATTGCTCCTTTACTGACTTCAAACAGATGCGATCACTACTTAGTAGTTTGTTAGAGCGACCAACATCTGAGTGGACATCAGTATTTGTCAAATCACTCGATCATTTTGATAAAGAAGCCGCAGGAAAACTGCGCATGCACCCTCTTTACGCTTTGGATTGAGATATCAGCATGACTAAGGTCGATGTTGACATATCTTTAGTATATATATAAACAAAAAACATCGCTTTTTGTGTAATGAAATGATATGTGTGGTAGAGAAGTGTATAAAGATTAAATTCATCATATCAAGCTGGATACTAATTTTGATGCCACATTATTTAGCAGCAATTACAAATGATATAGGATTCTTGATGATTCTATATCAACTGTTTTAAATTAAGATCCACTTTTATAATGTTTTGTATTGAAATATATTAACATAATTTTCTAAATGCAAACCAATAAGTACATGCTTTCACAACCTGTTATGTTCGTCATTTTTGCCATTGAGTTGATCTTAACTGTGTTTTTGTAAATTATCTACGCTTAAGCATCGACAGCAAGGGTAAAGCGATAATATTTGAAATGTAAATAAGAACATGGTCTTAAATATATGAAACGTGCAGTTTAAATGATTTTTCTTTTACTTAATCTATTTACTAGATTAATGTGAATGCATAGAGTTAGCTTTCGTAATTATCAAAGTGTGTTTATAAAAAACATTCGAAATGCCAGAAGTTCACTTATGCTTTGCAATGTATTGGTGTTTGAGTATAATTAGAGACTATATTTATTTTCACATTATTTCGATGTTGATATTTTTTGTCATGTATTAAGATCTGGATGATCAAATGAATGGTTGCTTCAAAATAGGCATATTAATAGATATTCGGTTTATTGTTACATAACAGATTTAAGTATTTACTAGTTGACTTAATTGTTTCAGAACTAACAAAAAAGTGTTATATCTACTTTAATATGCATGTGACTAATTATAAGTGCAGTGTTTTTTGTCATGATGATAAAAACGTTTTATTGTATAATGTTTATTTAAGATTAGTTTTGCAGCAACAAAATATCACGTTTGATCCCTATGCATGATTAGTTAAGATTAAAGATTTTGATTAATAATGCATGCTTAGTATTTTTGGAGTGAATAAAAAGAAAAAAAGTACAGTGAGCTTTTATCATGAAAATTGATTTGTTCATAGATGCATATTTCAAATCAATTGAAGAACAATTTGTGTGGATAAATACATTTGATAAAGTGACTTTCTTTGAAAAGAAACTTTTTGCAGGCACCTCGATGATCGGATGGGATATAGTTATCATTTGGTTCATGTACAATATACTTCAAAATAAAATAAAAAACTTAGAATTTATTAGATTGTTCAATCATGTCGCATCATATTGTATAAACTCTAATATGTCAACTGGGGTAATACGTTGTAAAATACCATTTTTATATTGTTATAAAAATTGAAATTTGTACCATATTGTAATGAAAAATATCATTCAAAATCTTAAATGTTAGATAAAATTGTTAGACCTAGGCAATTTAATAATCTATAAAAGTCATCATACATTATTTTGGGAAAATCATATAGTTATATTTCGTTAATGGTTATCATATAACAATGAAATCGATCACACAAGGAATATTTAGCAACATTTTTCATTTTCATTATAGCGTAAGTACCCAAATCGATATAAATTCTTGGTATTTTTCTCGTATAATTCTAGCTTCCATGTATCTGTTTTCGTTATAAGCTGATTATTTATCATTTATAAACTTTATGAATGTCTTAACTATTGAAATTATTGTTTCAAAAACATGTTTAGTATCTATATTTTGGTAGAGAATCGTCACAAACTTTTGCTTATTTGTTTCGCTTGTTTTAATAAGAGCTTTTTATACTTTAAAAAATAAGTTATTTGATTCTATTAATTTTGAAGATGTTATTAATATATGATTATTCAATTCAGGATGACAAATCATAACCACAGCAAGAAAATATTGAAAACTTTGTTTTTCGAATACTAAGCCTTACGTTAAAGTCATTTATTTTGGTTTTACAATCAGGCAACAAAAGGCTTTCATGTATTGCCAAAAAACTGTTATCGTAAACTTTTTATTGAATTAGAGCATTATAATCAGATGAAACAGTAATGGTGCGTTTTTGTCCATGCATTTAATTCCATGTATTTTCACTGCAGACTAGTATATAAAAAGGATCCACCTTCACCATCTAATCATGTTTTTTATATATTTTTTACCAAACATACATTACCAATAAAAGTTAAATAGTAATATTTTTAACGTTCTACATAGAATGATAACATATACAGGTAGTGTTCTTAATGCCCTAATGTCTTGACGTAAGTTAATGAAAATATGCTGATATAATCCTTCGTTTAATCATTTGCGTCTGACTGGAATGTATAAAACGCATTTGTTCACATACAAATATTCTGAACAGTTAAATCATTTGAATGAGACTGTTTGCTAGTCAATAAATATATGAGTTCTTGTACATATCCGCAGGCATAGCATAGATTATGTACTATTCGACAGTAATACAAATATCCCGTATCTGGCCTATACTCCATTGGCAATGTTCGGAGCTTTGCTATTTACTTTGGTTCTTAAGCGAAACAGAGAGAATATAAAAAAATAACCATTAAGCTAAGATTTTATAAATACAATTTAAAGATGTTTTTTCGAAGAAATTGCATCAAACTATAAGTATTTAACTGTTCATATAAGATATTCATATATATTTCAAATATAGATAATGTATGTTTATTTTTAGGGCCTTATAAACAACATTAAATCTTTGTTTATCGTTTGCAATGAAAATGGTCCCAACAGCTTTCGACGAACTGATAGGCCCTTTCTGTTTTCTTCTGTTAATATTTCACTATTCCCGGAACAGTCATGTATTCTATTTTGTCCATTGTGCGTTTGTGATAAATAAATTCCCTCCTTATATTGTCCCAAGCTGAATCTATCGACTGTATCTTCCAACGTACACGTAAACAACCAATTATGTTTTTTCGAAAATGCATCGGTTTACTAATGTATGTGTTCATGGAATTTCGCATATAGTCCTACTCTGTATCTTGAATCGGGATGCATGTTATTCTTTAATCCATGAGCATTTATTCATTTGCATTCATATGGTGAGTTAAAATTTACTCATTTATTTGTTCACACTTTTGCTATGTCTTGGGTGATTTAATGACGTTTTCAAATAGAAATGCTTCATGCGTGTCTTAAATGCAATGTATTTTAGAAAATTGCAAGGATCATAAAGCAAAGTCGTATCATTTTATCTTTATTGGTCAAATTTAAATTGCAATCACGGTTCCGCGTTCTCGCATTCTTTTTGGTGATCGAGACATCCGGGAAATGTTTAGCAACATTTCCTTATGAATTCCTTGAGATTTATTGCCCTTTACATATGTGCTATGTCATTGAGAGGGGTATATACACAGTGAGTGATTTGCTTGTTTGGGGGTCCGCCAGATATCATGCTTGGACTGGTACCGAGTAAGCTGGTTAACGAGTACTGCAATTATAAATATTCCCCCTTGCTCTGTCTTAGTTGGTCAAGCCGATAGTTTATCACTATGTGACCGGTATATCTTGTTAATTATATTGGCCACAAGACGAGGAGTCCATGCGCTAATCAAGATGTGACGCATCTTAGTAACGGGTGCTTATCAATTTGAACAGGAAGGTACTTAATAACTAGTATTTACTAAGCAAATTATATATAAAAGAGCCTAACCTATCTATATATATATATAAAAGCATTGTCAGTGACTCATAACTTTTCCGAATTCAGAATTCATGATTTTCGCATGCATGCGTCTCTCTTTGATTGCATTCAATTTTGATGTACAATTTTGAGTGTATAAAGGTGCAATTGTCAAATCGATCAAAGAAGAAAAAACATAACAATTATTCAACTTAGTGGACTAACTATCTTCAATTGTTCTTAATTTCTATTCGGTTTACAAGAAAATACAATAAGAAAACCTGATCATGAATGATATATGTAGTATAGGTTCAATAGTACAAATTGAAATAATGTAGACGTTTTTTTTTTGTTCATTTTTTTATGAGCATTTAGAGGGTAAAGTTAAGAGTTATTGACAAGCTTAAAACATATGGGGGACGTTGAAGACGTAGCAAGGACGTCCAATGTGAGTTTCTTTCAAGCAGAGAGCTTTACTATATGCAGATAGTAATTATTAAAGGACTACTCACTTTGACCTGATCATAATTTTTTGTTTCGATATCTTTATTATTGTTTTTTTCTGAGTGATCAATTGTTGGATATAATGCTCGCATTAGGTTAATTCAACAACTGTATTATTTCATGAAAACGGATAATCACTCAAAAATCGACATATTATACATATAATATATAATTTCCCTCTAAGAGTTCTTTAAAAAGGATAAAAAATTTAGCGGAACTGTCAAATGGCCATTTGTTACTTTATTGTACAAACATTACAGTCGAATTATACGTATATGTATTTAACATTTAAGTTTAAAAGGCAACGTTTGAAAGAAAGATGATTAATCACTTTGATTAATTGTTCACGTAAAATGTTTAATGTTTATAAAGGGTTTTGTATTTTCTAATACTTTTTAATATGTATCTATTTGTATTAATTTTGTAATGTGTACAATCTTAGTTTTCGTTTCGTTTTCGTTTCCCTATAAAAGCAGGGTTTATAGTGAAATGAACTGAGTATATGCTAAAATTGGTAACACCGACCATTCAACGATATAGAAGATCGCAGTGCCAAGTTAACATAAATAAGCTTTGGTTAAAATTAGTGAACTCTCTGTGGAGAAAAACTAGCTAACGGCGGAAGACACCGACCGATTGCACAATCTTAGTTTTTGTTTCACAAAAGCAGGGTTCATAGTGGAATGAACTTATGTGAATGGTATTATATTCATTTGGTTTTATCTTTTTTAGTCTATTTATTGATATATATATAAGTATTTATCTATCTTTTCATATATCCTGATGATTCTCTGTAGTGATTTGCACAATCCTATTTGCTTCTTTCTGCATCGTTTGCTTATTAAATGCTAAATCTAGCGTAAATAGCAGGCAAACATGCTACTGTGTATAAAGATGTCTAGACAGTTCCTTAGATAATGCATTCCATAAACTAATAATCAATTAATCCTTCTCGCAAGTATATATATTGCATTCCAGACACATATTATATCTCTTTCCGCAGGATAAGGTGTAAGTATTGTCTTATATTATTAGAACTAGATAAAACTGTAAGATAGCTAGCAGAAATTAACTATAATACAAAATTTGACATAGATATTTTACATTTCCCATCAGTTAAAAACTTAATGCAAATAGATTCAAAATAATATTACTTAAACTTTTAAAACAACGTTTATAAGACAAAAATATATGAGTCGCTGTTAAATAATGATATTTAAATATTGAAATGTGGTTTCTCAGCGTAAGCCAAAACCTTGGCATTGACTTAGTTTTCAATGTATTCAATAGATAATCAGAAAACTGTTATAATTTCTGCCCTCACACAAACACGTCCTTAAGGCGTCCAATAAACGTGAACGGACGTAGAAGACGTGTTTAGTACGTCCATAATGAATTTCGTGCCGAGAGGGAGCTTTAAGTTATGCTCCTTGTATATTCAATATTAAACGATTACTCAAAGTACCGTGATTATGCCTCTTTGTGTTGATATCTATTATTGCGTTTGCATTTGTTCGGAGTCATTCTTGCATTAAATGCTGAATATAATGTACACACCAGGATTATACGGTAACTGAACTCCTATCAATTATGTATGGATTATCTCTAAATATTTCTTAACGTCGTATTAATTTTTAACCACCTAGATATATGTAACCAAAACATAAAACCCATAGATTTCGGTTAAGTTTCCTTTATGCAGGACAGGGAAGTAAGTGGAACTTTTAACTTACCATTGAATTTATTATGTTATAGCATCAACATTACCTACAGAAATATATAATATATTTAGATATTACATAGGAATCATAAACTTAGGGCTGTTTAATAGACTACGGATGTAATAAACCAAAAATAAATAAAATATATAAAAGCCAATTGAAAATACTTTTATGAGAATTACTTTTACTTATAAATATGTACTCTTTTTGAATTTGTAATTTGCGTCATTTGTGTTTATTAGAGTGAGTCACATTATATCATTATATTTATATTTACGTACCGAATTATTTAGATGGCAAAGGCACGTGAATCAACGTTTTATGGACTTTCACAGAAATGTGAGGAAGACATTTGTGAAGAGTCATGGAAATGGAAGCATAGTGCCGTTTTGGATTGTGAATATGATTTACATCGTATTCTTCCCTTCCCTAAGACTGACAAAACATTTATTGATCTCAGCGACGTAAGTAAACTTTTATGCATTCAATTATTCAAAATTAACTTTGAAGTTTGAATTTACACTTTTCAAAGGGAAATGTATCTGTTTTTTAAACACCAAACAGATATGTACAGTGATGTATTTTATGATAACCAGTTCTGCATATGTCTTTGCTGATTGAATCCTTAGCGCTACTATCTACAACAGGGAAATTATACCCATTGTATTTGCCATAAATGATTCTGTTTTTCATGGTAAAAAAATACATAACTAGACTTGATAAATTGATTTTCTAAATCAGATGTTTGAAAGCAATATGATTATTCCAGGACACACAGGTTAAGGATAAATGGAGAACAATTTTGACTTCAATGGAATTTTCAGAAGAAAAAGCAAACTATATGTGGAGATTTTTAGAAAAATCCGATGAAGTCAAAAATAGTCAACCTAAAATTCGACCGAAATTGCGTCGCATGTTTTTGTTTCACCTTGGCAAATATTGTCAGAAGCTTAGAGAAGACGTCATAGAACAAAATCAAACGATTGAGGAACAAAATAAAACAATTGAGACACAAAAAAACAGCTTTTAAAGCAGAGATTGAAAGGGTCAAACTAGTGAAAGAATCTCTCAAGGAATGCACAAAAGCGTTTGTCCAAGTTCATGTACAGTTGGAAATCGTCTTTAAAGAAGGCGAACATGTTGATGAGAAAGAAAAGATAGCTCACGAGCGCAACGCATGCGTTGGGGTATGAAAAGTATTTATTGCGATATTTTAGTTTATATTTTACTGACTTCACATATAAATAGATGTTTTGCATCATCTTAATTAGAAAAATGATATAACATTCAAATATTTAATGAAAAAGCCAAACAATCAAAACAATATCAATGTATGAGGTACGACTTAAATGATATCTATAATTGTAAGATTCACAGAAATAACCTCACAAAATAACAGAAAATCATAAATTAACAGCTTTAAGAAACGAAAATAGGTTTTGAACGAGATAATACAAATTTGTTTAAAATCTTAAAATCTTTTGCTTTTAAACAAAGAAATTGAAAGAGCATTTGGAATATAGTAAGAGGTTGAAAAATGATTTTCAAAAGAGCCAGAAAGAAATCAGTTTCATCAATGAGGATCAAGCGGTTTTGGAACAGCAGGTATTAGCAACACAATTTCATCTGTAGATGTGATATATTTAAATATATGTATATATATATAAGCAAGTAAATTTTAAGTTAATTCTTAAAGTCTATTGCAAATGTATTGAAAGTCATATTAATTTGTTTTATGGAATTTTGCAAGACGATTTAATGGCAAGAAGAATCAAACATTGCAGTAAAAGTTAACTTAGATGCCTTATATAAGCATTCAAGTAACGCATTTTGAAACTATATACAAATATAACATCCAATTTGTAAAACACATGTAGGAAATATCCGTTTACATATATTGTATAATAATGGGTTGACTTACTATTTGTAGTATGAGGAAATTGCAGCACAGATAAATAAGATGGATGAAAGCATGATCAAACTTCGCGACACGGTATTTTTGAATTGAAAGTTAAAATTAATTAGCAATTAATTGGCCAAAGAGGTGTAGCAAATTTTTAATGCGAGACATGTTAAAAATATTGAAAACGTATATCAGAATCCATACTTGACTGGTTCAACTCAACATCAATAAATGAATTTTATTCAAATTCGATGAAGTACTTATATATATAATGCATATGATTTATGTGGTTATGTTTAGACGGGAACATTACAGCAGCAGCATAAAGAATTAACAGACGCCAATGTTGCTTTAACTGTGCATCTTCGTGAAGAAATGAGAGCGCATAAAGCGAATATTCAACAGTTGATGGAGCAAAACACCCGGAACAACGAAGTTTACATGCAGGCGATGGCTAGAATGACCGGGCAACATAGCTCTGCCACAAAGAGTCAAAACATGGAACGTTCCAAAACAGTAAGTTAAAATGTAAGAATAAAACACAAATGCGAGCAAGTTTACCTGATTTAGAGCGAAAGCTCACTGCATGGTGTTAAACTGCTTTACTCTTTGTTTATGAAAAAAAGGTTGCATTTTTGGTCCGTATTTTAGAAATATTTTGTAACTCGGTCATTTTAATGGCGTTTAATAAACATAAAATCTATATCACAAAGTTACATATATTTTAGAAATAAATTTGTTCTAATGGCATATGCAATTTGTGACCGCAATCACGAAATACAAGGAAATATAAGTGATGTCAATGAAACTATATTAGATAGGCTATTTAGGGCATCACTCAATAAGAATATTATATGTTTATCCACTCTAAGAGAACTGGGCTAGAACATAATTTGTTTTTATGCAAATCGTGTTTTAATAATTAAATATTTCATTTCATTTAACATAATGAAAAATGCTTGTGCTCTATGAGCATGATTTTTCTATAGTTTTTTTCTTGGCTCTAAATCAGGTGCGTGTGGAAGCAAACAAGAGTGTTTTATCGTATGATAACATTAAGAAAATTATGCGTAATTACAATTGCTTTCGAATTAGTCATTCAAAATATGTTTTATTCGGTGTTGCATTAAAATTTATGTGGATCAAATATGCAGGAACTTTAGAAAGTCGTTTGATATGAGTCAGGCACTTCAGCCTCTTCTCATGTGCATAATCAATACTGTGAAACATAGCCCAAATTTTATTTTATTAAACAAATTAAGTTTTAATATATATATGGAAAAAATACTAACAAGACCATGATGACATTTCTTACTGTTATGTTGTCAAATAATCATTAATTGTTTATCAAAAATCAATGTTATCTTAACTCATTCTACAATATGAAAATAAGTAATATAGATTCATGATTTTTTTATCATATAAATGTTGTTTCAGGATGATGAAAAAGCTGCTACCAGTGTAACTAGCCGCTGAAAAGTGATATAGCAGCATCTTTGTTGGAAAACAAACCCATTTTTGAATAAGAGGTTTATCATTGAACATAAATCAAGTTAAATCATTTCGATAAGTATTATAAACAAATAAAGTAACGATTTGCAGAATAACCCAATATCAAAATCACAGTTATGTATGCACTTGCATAGAAAAAATACGCATTTTTTGTGTCATAGAACATCTTTGAATAAAATCTATGGACGATACCTAATCTAATAAAAATGTAATCAAATATATCAATACCAATATCAGGTATACTTAATACTGTATACAAGTATTAAGATGAATGAGGAAACATATGTTTTGGTAGAATTTACATGTCTTAGATTCTACCATTCGGAGAGGATATTTTTTATGGAAAATGTCGATGCATATGTTATATGTTCACATACTTACGTAAGTGTCATTGTAAAGCAATTTGTAGTGTTTTTGTTTCAACAATATCAAATAGCCTCATACTTATTCATTTTTATACCAAAATGATGTGAATGTGATATAAAGCAACTTCATATGTAAATTCAATTGGATTGAACATGCCGAATTGTCTTGTTGGTACGATATAATTGATAAAACTTATTCAATGTAACATATAAGCTAACCCCTTTTGTCACAGCACCTAAATGGTTTGATTGCGCATTGAACGTAAAGTTTGCAAATTCCGCCAATTATTTTGCATAATATATAAATATATTTCTAAACGTTTAGCGAGATATCAATGCATAGATGTTAACCATTTCATGTTATATCGATTTGATTTATGCTGTATTTCTATATGTGAATAAATAAATTCATTTTTTTAGAATAATTTACATTTATTTTGACAGAGGTGTAAGCACCAGATTAAACCTTATGCTCGGCGAAACGTCCTGGTTTGGACAAAAAGACATTCATATAAGAAAAATGAAATGTTATGTCAAAGACAAACATTAAGTCAAACAGCGGCTCTAAAAATCTAAACTTACCTCAATATTTTTTCCTATTAAATTGACGGATCTTGATGTTTTTATGCTAAGTGATCCAAGAAACCAAAGGTCGCCAAGGACCATTCCGAACTTGTTTAAGAAAAATTCACGGTAAGTTAAAAATAGAGGCACTCGAAACGCAATTCTGAAAAGTATTATTATATTTATATATTTTGAAAATATATAATTTTCAGTTCAATTGTGTTCATATATTCGTCGAAAATGAATCATATTTGCTAAATCATATGAACAAATATAGGCCTATATAGAAGCTACAACACATTTGCTGTACAGGACCTTATAAGTGAAACTCGAAAATTTCGTTTTATACGATTCAATTAAGAATTTGGCCGGTGAATGTTCTTTTGACCAATAATAAACTTTTCACAATTTGTTATGGTCCTTATTGAATCGCAGCTAAACTGACAAATTATCTCAAAATTGGCAATTGCAACAGCTAGGGTCTTTTTTAATTACAATATTTTTATTAACCAGGAATATAACTTTGTAAATTATATCAGAGTTGTACTACAAAAATACCATAATAGGGCTATATAAGAGTTATAAATTAGGATACTCGTTTGGGCTGTGGTGCCATATGACACATGTATGTGTATAGCATCATACTTTAGCAACGTAGCCCTTGGCTTTACTCGTTTCTGCTTTTAAATTCAGCCGCCGACTAGCAGCAAGAAGGCGCTAAGACAATCGAGTGCGTAATTCCTTCATGTCAGTATAACAACTCTTACCTAGGCAAGACTCCTTTAGAGCCTTTCCGCAACACATCATGCTTACTGAGTACCTTGTGGCCTTAAGTTTAACTGCAGTGGATCTCAGAACAGGATGGATGTGAAGTGCGCATGGCCCACTGACATGTGGACATACCCTGGAATTCAGCTAAACAACCAAGTTATGGATAAAAAAACATTAAACTGGATCCTCAGCCCCGTTCGACAACCGAGTTAAGGGAGACAACGCTGAAAGAAACCTGCAGCCGAGCTCTTGATATATATATGCACTGCTTGTCCCCCGGATCGAGCCAACAAGGTCTAGAGGGAGAGACTGACCATGTGTGAAACTAAGTTTCTTAAACTGCCCAAACTTTCTGCAGAGGTCTTTTGTGGAGAAGACACTCCAGCCCTGCTACTCGCTTCAACTGGGACACAACACGGAAGACGACAGGTATCGATTTTAAGTCCTTACTAATTGGCGTAGGGATATGGACTCCACGGGTCGCCTTCGTCGGTGGGGAATATAATTGCATTTCATTGCTCCGTTACCTACCGAAATCAGATAGACATAACGATTGAAGAGTAAAGCTAGAGCCACCTGAATGCAGTCTGCAGAAAACCAACGTCCCCCGAAGACGGAAAGATGCTAATAGACAATCGTAGGGTTACATATTGACTATGTGACTGAAAACAAGTACAATTTAGTGCGTATTTTGACAAAATTATCAAGCATATTTTCTCATTTTTTTCATATAGCTTTTGAACCAAAGGTATATTTCGCGCTACATTTTAGATACAAATTTAGCATACAAAAATTGAAGAATAATTAAAATTGTGCGATGATTTCAAAAAGAAAAGGAAAATAATTTTACTAATTATGCTTTCCACAAATACTACTCACCATAACTCGTTAGAGCTCTCAAAATATGTTTATTACTTGACGAGTTTTTATTAGTTTTATTACCATTACTTAAAGGTCCTTGCCGCATTGAAAAGCTGATCAAGCTTTTTCCGCTTAATTTATATTTGGCTTTTGAACAAACACATTTTAATTAATAATGTTCCAAAATAACTATAAAATTATATTTTTACTATTCAACTTTAATCAGCACTTCTATAGCGCAAAACGGCTACCGGTACCATAAAAAAATGATCATACTAAAAAAATTCACAAATCTCATTTTTAGCTTCAACATATGACTAAATAGAATATATTTTACTTTACAACAAATGATATTATTATTACAAAAAAATCATTACAGTCAAATCTAGAATCAAATATGCAATTGTCAAACAAATTAAAATGGTGACTACTGGTGCTTTTGTCTATGTTTAAGTATTTCTATATGTATGTTTAAGCTAGAAAATAGTAAATAGTTGTTTATACTACCGGTGATTTGTTTCCGTTTCATGTGCGTCTTGTCTGTAGGTTTAGCTTGGTTAATGAACAAATTGAACTTTTTTACATGTATCGATTTCGCTCTGCAAATCTCCCTGTGTGTCGAGGCCCTAAGAATCGATGATTATACCATATTTTGAAATCTCCTACATAATAAGAGTCTACGACGTGAAAAACCGAACGGTATATTATTTGCGTATGATCTGTTCAAATTTGTTTCAGATATATATTCATTTTTCCTTTATTTCTATGCTTTATGTATATTTCAACTTTCACTATATAGACTATACACTGAAATATAATAGCGAAATTAGTCAATGGCATTTAGCGTCGTAAATAAATTGCCCTTTTTATGATGCTTTGTATCAAATTGATATCAACGACTGTTCTACTTTGCGTTGACATTTTGCCTCTTTGAATTAAACACATCACGAATTCCTTAAGACAGCTGGAAATAGACTACCGAAAACCTTCATCCATTAACTTTCAAAGGATGTCTCGTAAAATAAAAGCCACGGGGTGAATGGACTTGACAACGCTTTATAACTTGTCGACATGATAGAAAACGCGATCGGGAGTGCAATCGAAACATTCTTTCATGTTTTGACTTTATCAACTCATAATTCTTTTATTTCTGCATGAAAACGTTTCATATTTTGATAATGATTCACTAAATAGATAAAGTGGACGCATGTGTATATTATCATTAACTAAAGGCTTTATTGTAAAACACATAAAACTACTAGAAATGAGCTTTTTTATTCATTCTGCTTTTAAGCGATTGCTACATACATGTATAAAGGTAACAATGATGTAACTTTAGCGTTGCACAATTTTCTAAATTATTGCACCTACATATTCGGTTAAACTACATCATTAAATGTCAAAAACACGTAACCTTAATTTTTGTCATTTCTTTTCACTATGCTTTGCCTTTTTCATCAATCAAAAGCTATTGATATCTGTTTACATGGAATAGGCCATATCATTTTATATTATGATGCCGGTTTGGTTTATAGGCCCCTAAATGCATCCATTTTATGCTACCAATAATCTTTTTATAAGTATAGTGACCAAATATATAGGCCAAATCGTTTTTCATAAAATTTTGATAATAAAGAAAAACAGCATTTGATATTGATGTATAGGTAAACCATGTGTGCGCTTATTCATGTACGAATTTTACATTACTTCAATATAATTATGATTATTATAATTCCTAAATATTGAAGGAAAAGTGCTAACAGAAGTGTATTTTTCTTAGGGGCGATAGTGTGTATTCCCGAAAGTGTCATTTCCCGAAGGGTGGCCAGGGTGGAAGTTTCTTTTTAAAGCGTAGTGCACTAAAGGGGATAAGTTGATAGGTGAGTTAGTGATCAACACCTCGAGCCAGAAACAGCCAGGAAAATGGTCTAAATACGTTGATAGGTAATCGAATCGATATAAATCGAATAACGATTTCATTTATATAAAGAGACAAAGAATTATTGATAGGATATCTGCAATAAATGAAGCCGTACAATCGAAATGTTTACCAACCCTCCTACTGACATAACGAATTAATGTTTCCTAATGGACCCATGTACATGTATGTGCCTTTAAAATAAACTGCTTCACATTCCCTTTATGACTTTTTGTCACAATACATTAAACAGTTTAATTGATCAGCATATGCTATGTGCTTGTTATCAAATGCGCATATGTTGATATGTAAAAACAAGTTTGCAATAAAACTCTACACAGATATTAGAAATGGGGATAAATTTACTAACTTATCTTTATGCAATAAATTCAAAAGTTATTCTTTGTCATGATATAAAAGCAAAGTGATTATTCGGCTTTATTTAAGAATAAAATATAAAGGATATAATATCAAGAAATCCGATAAATAGAAAACAGGTAAAGGGCAAATATTTTACACACAAATAGAATACCAAACCAAATACTTAACTTGATACATGATATAGTTTTAATCGAACACACATCTACGGGATTTTTAAAAAACGGGTATAATTACGATAAAACAGTCCCATTTGACAAACATATTTATAGACGTTGATTCACGTTTAGTATCTCTCCTGGGGATTTGATAAAAAGAATC